>JAVHZT010000215.1:0-100000 GCA_035079005.1 Fraxinus americana | reverse complement strand
AGGAGGTTACCCAAATGGAGACTCTTAGAAGTAGGGTCGAACCCACGGTACACCCTAAGGGTAGGGAGGCTGGGGTCAGAACAGGTGGTCCTGAGAGAATCGCTGGTGAGGGACTCGAGAAAGCCTCTCTCTTTGAGAATGTTCACCACGTTGAGCCTATTCCTTACATCTGCGACGTCCCCATCAGTCGATTCTTGGACAAATTGAGTCGAAGAATAGCATAATGAAAGCCGCCATAGATAAGGGTGGCGCCGGAACGAAGAAGAATGGGGAAGTGGTAAATAATTGGCCACAAAAGTTACCCCACCACCGCGCATCTCCTTCGTTGCCGGTTGCCGGAGTTTGAATGGGTCACCGGTTGCCGAAGATAGAGAAATGAAATAAAATTAGGGATTTGATGGGTATAATATTTAATTATTAATTCGATATCTGAATTTTGATTAAAAAATTTTCATACCTAATTTTTGCACTTTAAAGTTTACACACCTAAATTTATGTAATTTTCCCTTTAAAAATAAAAGAACAAAACAACCAAATTGACTCAAACCAGACCGGTCCAGCCTACTTTTGAATTGGCCAGTCCAATTTTTGAACAAAGGAAAGCTTCTACATATTTAGACACGTTTAATTAATTATATATTGTATTTAACAAATATGCTTTCCTAAACGCGTAAAGACTTTATTTTTCAGCTTAAAAGGCTTAGCTGGCGGAAATACTACACAAAGATATATAGCTAGGAGAGGTGTGTCTTCCTCTAGAGACTTAAAAACATCCATGTTTGGATTATGCTTAGAAACACTCAATCCACTTTTTATTTTCACATTTCAATAGATCCACAATACTATTCACTTAGTCATCTCTTATTTCATTTATTTATAATTTAAACAATCTGTAAACATGTTCTAAACACAATAAAAATTTAAAAGACAAAGCATAAAGCAAAACCTATCAAACATTGAAATAATTATACAATAAAGTTTGAATGAGTGGGGAAGGAAATATGTTGCATTATTTTTAAAAAGGGGATTTTGCTTTAAAAAAAGTAAAAAAAATAATCTTTAGTATTGGTCAAATAGCCTTTAGCCCCCGTTTGGTGCACATTTTTGGAAAAATAATGCATTTTTACTGTTAATGTGATGTGGAATATGTAGTTGAAAAAGAAAGAAAAGTTATTGATGTGATGGAAAATATTATTTTATTGAAGAATGTGTGGTTAAAAATGAGTAAAAAAATTAAAATGAAAAAATAATGTGGCTCAAACAGGACCTTAGTCTATTTTATTATGTGTTAAAAGCATTAATACCCTTCACTTGAAATGTTTAAAATATCCAATTTAATATCAAAATTTACCAGATTCCCCAACCATAAATTCTTCTAAATCTCCCTTCGTTCTCACATTTTCAAACCCATTTTCATATCCTAAATCCACCTTCAAACTCTAATTTATCTTCTTCATATGCATTATCCATAAAATTCGTTGCAATAAATGATTACATATCTAAAGTTACGTATTTGAACCAAAAATAAATCAAACGATGCAGATTTTGAAAGTGGGCGAGCAAGAATCGATTCCAAAGACTTGAAGGAATGATTTGTAATTTGAAAATTAACGATTTCTTGTTATTTTTTAGTTGTACTGATTGTATTATACTTTCAGAATATGAAAAAACAATTGGGTAACCAAAATTAGCAGTTCAATATAAAAATGAAATGTTTCCATTTTTATGTATGTGTGTGCCGTTTTTCTGTAGTTGGGTGTCATTTTTCTATAGTACCATTTTTCTATTGCTGGGGTACACTCTTTATATTGTTAATGGTATTATTGATGTAGTTGTTTCCAAATTAGTCATCCCTCCATTGTTTTATTGAATTATATTATTTTAAATGAATTTAAATAAAACACATGTTTTAAACTACAGAAAGTCATTTTCTGTCTGCTTAAAGTCTTTTCAATAATAATTTAGGTTGCCTTTTGTCTGTAATTTTCACTTTTGACAATTAATAGACTAACATATTACGTATTTTTATTGAATTGCAGATATAAACTCTGGTGTAATGATAGTCATTTGTTTTTATAGCCTCTAGTTATCAGTGCTTCGTACTCTGCCACATTGCTTGAGGCTTGAAAATTGAACTTTAGGGTGCAATTCAAATGATGCACCTTCGAACTTATTAGGATCATCGCTGATCCTGACCCAATCTCTCCGAGTGAGCCATCATTAAATAACTTCCATCACATGTGCTCGATTAACTCAGGTCTTTCGACATACATGGGCATTACAAGTACCTCAGTGAACTATGTAACAAAGTCTGCTATGATCTGATCTTTAATAGCAGTTTTCAATTAGAACGGGATGTCAAAGAGAGATTTGTTTAGGAACCTCAAAATGAAGCGACTAATGGCAATTGTTCTTCCAATTGGACTCTGCACTAGACTCGTCTTTTGGAGAGACTTCATCTCCAGTATAGCTGTAATCTTGTCGAGATTGGCCTTAATTTATCTTTCATTGACCATAAATCCTAGAAACTTGCTCGAGGTGACTTCAAAAGCACACTTCAGTGGATTGAGCTTCATCTAATATTGTTGGAGAATTTAGAATTTTCTTTTGAGATTGGCTATAGGATCACTTGCCTACACGTTTCTCACTAGCATATTGTCTACATATACTTCCATGATTTTCTAAGATGATCAGCGAACATCCAATTGACCAACCACTAGTAGGTGACCTCAACATTCTCCAGAGGGCATCACACCTTGATGGTTATGAATGAAGTGTGTTCTTTGTCCATCTTATAAATAGGAATTTGATTGTAACCCGAGTATCCATGAAGTTCGATCCTTTGAATAGGCTTTACTCAAATCCGAGAATTCTATGCATGTTCGTCATTTCTTATTAGGCTTTAGGACGATGATTGGATTCACCACCTAGCTCGAATAATGTGCCTCTCAAATAAAACTATTTTGATATCAGCTTGCTACCTTTTGTTTTAAGAATGCATGTCTCTCTAGGTTGAGGGTCTCATATTCTACTTGTTGGGACGGAATTTAGGATCATTTTTTCGAGGTGTAATGTAACAACTTCATATCAATCTCCACCATGTCTTTGTCCCTCCATGTGAAAACATTCAGGTTTCTTTTCAAAAACTCTTCCACTTCCTTAATCATTTTCTCAAACGAAGTTATTTTCGATCTGGAGTACTTTGATGTCATCTCAGTTTACAGGTACACTTCTGAGTTTCTTGATCGAAGAAACGTGATTCCGACTTGATAGTTAGCAGGTTAAGGTCATCCATGTCACCTTCTTCTGCATTCGTCATCTCCATATCGTCTATAGGTGCCTCGATCATCACCTCTGTTGTGAAATAAATCACCGGATTGAGATGTTAAAGTTATATGACAAATAATAATGAAATATATGATCAAACAAAAGAATAATAAAGATTAGAATATGGCAGATGAATTAAGAGATTTTATTGACTCAAAAATAATGGAGAAGAAAGAAAATTATAATGTATCATATAATTTTAGTAATCTATTCTCACACTTTAAAATTGTATACAAGAGCATAATATTTATGAGAAATATGTAGGGGATGTCCAAACCCTCTTAATAGAGTTGTTGATGAAATATGATACCAAAAAAATCGAGTCCAAAACAAATTTCAACTTCCAATGGGATTCCAAAATAGAACTTTAACTTGACATAGGACTCCAATAGCATTCCAAACTTGAATTATTCATGACGTGCACTTCAATTAGAATTCTTCAATTACTTCAACAAGGAATTCGGGTCACACCCAAATTCTAACAATCTCCACCTTAACACGAATTCCACCAAGGAATGAACTGGCTCTTCAACAATAACCAAAACTGATTTCTCCAACCAAACACAAAATACTCCACCTCTTCCAATGAATCCAAGCACTACTCTTTTAAAATTATCTCAAAATCTCAAAAAATCATAATGATTTTATATTTTACCAAATTTTGCTGTAATACACCCCAAAGCAGGATCAAACTCAAATGTTTTTAAAGAAGGCTCATTGCTAGGGCTGGGCAAAATGTCCGAACCGAACTGAACTGAACCGGATCCGAACCGAACCGAACCGAGCGGGTTTTCTTAACTTAAAAACCCGAAGAACCGAGAACCGAAGAACCGAAAAATTTTGGTTCGGTTCTCGGTTCTAGACCTAGAACCGAATAACCGAATTTTTTTTGATAAATCAATTTATTTTATTTTTTCTAAACAAATTAACAATTTTTTGTTTTAACTATTTGATATATATATATATATATATATATATATATATATAACCTAACACGGGTTTAATTTTGGGCTAGTTTGTAGTTTTGTTTTTATTTCCTATTGGACTTAGTTTAGATTGAATTTGATTTCAGTCTTGGGCTAGGCTTTAGTTGATATTTTAGTCATTCATGGTTGGGTTTAGGGTTTAGTTGCTAAGATCGAACTTCGTATTTGTATCTACTTCTTGTTATTAAGCCCCATTTGGCCAGCATTCTTGTGAAGAAAAAATGAAGAATTGGACCATTTTTTTCAAATTAGTGGGCCCCTCCCTCTCACAAGTTGGTCAAATATTTCGGCTGGCCCCATGTCTAACGGTAAGAAAATTTCTAGAAATGGGAAAAAAATGCCCTCCAAACAGGGGCTAATATTAGAGTGTGTTTGGTAGGGATTTTTGGGAGAAGAATTGATTTTTGAATAGTGATATGATGGGAAATGTGTGGTTGAAAAAGAAGAAAAAAGTATTGATGTGATGGAAAATATTATTTTATTGAAGAATGTGTGGTTAAAAATGAGAATTGATTTACTGTAGAAAATGAAAATCTGTACCAAACAGGCCCTTAGTATCTACTTTCAGGTGTATTTATGTTGTATTATTTTAAATATTAAAAAATTTAATTATAGTACGGAACCGAACGGAACCGAACCCGAACGGTTCCAAAATTATATTTGGAATCGACGGTTCCATTTACTAAAGAATCGAAAATTTCTGGAATCGAAAAAAACCGAACCGAACCGACCCGCGCCCACCCCTACTCATTGCTAGATTGTACACCTTCTACTCCACTTCAACCATGCTCAACAAAATCAGCATCCACATACCTTATTTCACTAGGTCTGTCTCTAGTAATTGGATACAATGGCACCGCAGGTGATGGTGTCATAGTGGCATTATCCATATTTTCTGAACTTAACTGAACAGTATTCTTCAAATCCGACCATTTATCAGCTCCTAAAGGTATTGTACCAAACTGAATGTCCACCACGGTACTGAACTTGTGCTAATTGACTCTTCTAAATTCGGTACGACCCTACAAGATGTATAACTGAGACATTTTTTATCCCTTCAATACAACTTGGGCACTCTTACAAACCTTTTAAACTTCACATCCACCAAAGAACGCATAACATTTTGAATCAAGGATAGACAATGAGATGAGATTCTTCTTCAAATCTGGAGCATGTCGAACATGGCCAAGCATTTTAATTGTCCTATCCAAAAGCTTCAATCTGATTGTACCAATTCCAGCAACCCGACAAAATGCGTTGTTTCTCATAACCACGACACCTTTGGAAACGATTTCATATGTAATAAATAAGTCCTTATTAGGACACATATGAAACACGCATACTGAATCAAGAATCCAATCATCTTTCGATTTAGACTCAATGTCAGAAATAGCTAAGAGATCTCCATCACTTACAACGTTCTCCGTGAGGTCTGCTTCGCTTGAAGTATCTGAATATCTACTTGCAACCATCATTTCTTTATTCTGCAATTTGTAGCAATCCTTCTTTAAGTGCCCCTTCTTCTGCAATAGTTACAAATTTGATTACTAAACTTAGACTTCAATCTGCCCCCTTCCAGAACCACCATGGCCTTCTCCATCACTAGCCTCAGAAACCAGATGTTTCATCTTCTCTTTTGAATACAAAATATCATTACCCTTCCCTATGGTGAGAGTATCACGATTATATAAGATCGTGTCTCTAAATGAAGAAAACGAAGCAGCCAACGAATACAATAAGATCAAGACCAAATCTTTTTTATCATACTCTACTTCCAAAATTTTCAAATCAGGGACAATCTCTTTAAATACAGCCAGATGATCTACCAATGATCCTCCTTATGCCATTTAATGAGAGTATAAACGCTATTTGAGGTTCAACTTGCTTGTCAGACTTTTAGTCATGCACAATTGCTCCAACTTCAATCATAAAGCAGCTGCTGAATTCTCCTTCAAAACATCTTGAAGAATAATATTTGATAGATGAAGATGAATGTGAGAAACTATCTTCTTATCTTTCAGTAATTTATCCTACACGGTCAAAGTTGCAGACATCTTGTCAATTCCCAACAACGCATCATCCAAATCCAACTGTGCGAATACTGCACACATCTTAACCTACCATAGTGAAAATCTAGTACTCTGATCCAAAAACGAAATGTCATACTTTATAAAAGCTATCACGAACAAAAACTTCAAACAAATCAAACAATGCACTCTTGCGGAACTGCTGAACCTGGGCTCTGATACCAATTGTTGTGAAACAAACTACCGGATTGAGATGTTGAAGTTATATGGAAAATAATAATGAAATATATGATCAAGTAAAAGAATAATAAAGACTAGAATGTGGCAGATGAATTAAGAGATTTTATTGACTCAAGAATAATGGATAAGAGAGAAAATTACAATGTATCCATAATTTTAGTAATCTGTTTCCTCACACTTTTAAAATTTTATAGAAGAACCTAATATTAATAAGGAATATGTAGGGGATGTCCAAACCCTCATAGTAGAATTATCGATGAAGTAGGATACCAAAAAATCGAGTCCAAAATAAATTTCAACTCCTAATGGGCTTCCAAAATAGAACATCAACTTGACATAGGACTCCAATAGTATTCCAAACTTGAATTCTCCTTGACGTGCACTTCAATTAGAATTCTTCAATTCCTTCAACAAGAAATTCGGGTCACACCCAAATTCTAACACTGTTTCGCTTGTCATGATGTCCACCATCATGATGCAATTTGCCTCAATCCTAGCACTAGCTTTGGAATGGAACTTAGGTAATTTTCTCGAGACCCTCTTTAATCCCCTTTCACAATTTCCACTCCAATTTCGAAGGAACTTCATGGTGAGGTGATGCATGCAGGTGACAGTTTTCGATTCCATTGGAGCTGGCCTTCCTAAGACTACATTATATGCTGACATGTTGTCTATGAGTAGCTTTGGTCGTAGTCCCTATGATGGTAGATAGGCTTTCTCCTTCAACGCGATGCCCTCTTTGGTAAATCTATACAGTAAGTTCGAAATTGTGATTAGCAGATGGTCTACCTCCATTTGATTAAAGGTAGACCCAAAGATAGTATTGATCAAAATTTCATTGTCGACCAATATCCTCTTCATTCTATTTACTGTTGTTTCGATCATTACCAAAATATCATAGTAGAGGTAGTGAACACCATCTTCATCTTCTTCTGTAAAGCTTATATCCTCAGTCGCCAACTTTTTTTTTCTCTGTTTTATTCTTGAGCTTTATTCCCTATACCAGATAGATAGTCATTAAACGTTCTCTTGCCTTCGGGTATAAATTTATTGGCATTTACGGGCCATTGATAAGTGTGATTTTACGCTTGTTCGAAACAGTAAAAGCAGGTGTTTGGAAGTGCTTTAAAGTTTTGGGTATTTAGTTTTGCTATTATTATGATTAATTTAGGAGAAAATTATTTTGAATGCGAAAGGATGAAAAGGAACAAGATTTGATCAATTAGGATTGAAGTTGGAAATTCAGTGACCAAAGTATCAAGTTTGGAAGTCAAATAACCTAAACTGCAATAATGGAGGACGCGTGATTGATAATAAAGTGACTTGAGAGCTGAATTGCACAAGAAGGAAAAGATTTTCCTTGCAATCGCAACGCCAAACTAAATTATGCAGGTGGTAACCAAAGCTGCTCTTCCATGCCATCGCACCATGGAGGAAACAAAGACTATATTTTATTTACCTAGTTCAACTCATTTCTACCTTGGATATGATTAGGCAATTGATTTTAGACCATTAGGATGACTATAAATATTTTTATTCATTCTTTTCATAAGGGGGGACAATTTAGAGAAAAACATGCACAGTTCAAGATCTAGAGAGAAAAAGCAATGGAGAAAATTCACTAGTTTCAAGATTAGAGCTTGGAAAAATGAGATTCTTGGTGCAAGATCATCGACTTTTGTTCATCTTTATTTTAAAAACTGGTGATGCATTCAATTCTTTTCTCGTGTTTGTCTTTCAACATCATGTGTAACTAAAACTCCTAGTTGGGACAAATGATGGAACTTAGTGTGACCCTTTAATTTCAATTTTCAAGATTCTTGTAGTTAAATTTTCATGGGTTGATTTTACTTATAATTCTTAATGCTATGATAGCTGGCCATTATTGCATTTAATTATAAAAAGGGAAATTACAAAAAAGCAGGTGTTTACAAATTGTTTTTTAAAAATCAGGTGCTAAGTTTATTTATTCAAAAATCAGGTAATATATTAAAACCATAGCCCTAATCCCAAACAAAACCTAAATCATCTTTCTTCTATTCCTCCTCCTCTTCGATTCTCGTCTCTCTCTCTCTACCCTCTTTCTTGCCGCTGTCGCCATTGAGGAGCGCTCACTGCAGTCACTTTCTTGATTGTAGTTGTCCCAGATGAAGATGATAGGCTCGTCATTTTCGGATTGAGAGAAGTTGTGTTGAAGTTTGACTCAATCCTAGGGAATCCTGAAACACCGTCACTCGAGTTTGGATGCAGAGGAAAGGCTGGCTCTAGAAGAACTGATGACGAACAAACATGTTCTCCAGGGTGGCTATCTTGGCAGTCACTGGTAACCACTTGAGAGTCCTGATTGGCTAAATGTGATCTCCTCTTCTTTTTCTTCTTCTTCGTCTTTTTCAAACTGCATCGAGGATCCTGGGGAAGAGGGAAAGGTAGTCCCGGGTCAATAAATGGGGAATTTTGGAGGACTCTTCCCCATACAAGACACGAACAGATTGTGCTATTGCAGACAGAGTCGATGGCAAATCAAGCTCAGAAGTTTTACCATGAGCATCTACTGCTTCTCGAAGCCAATGATGAAGCTTTTCCTTTGGAGTACAAGTAGAAACCACTTCTTTTCCTTTAGATTGGGGAACCTTCTGGTCCCTGTTACAATTGGCAATGAGAAAAGAACCTGTATGCTCACTGCTACCCATGTTACCAAGGCCAGGCAATAAACCCAATCATGTTTCAGGTGTGGCAAACTAGCTGGCAGATCACCAAGACCCAATTTCATATCTGTAATGCGGGTGTGGAATTTCGGTGGCCCATAAAAATAGGCAATATGCAAGTGTTTGGCATTTGTGACCTATAAAATAGGTAATATGCAAGTGGTTTGTGGTGGATGTGGTTGTCAGTGGCTTTGCTGGTGCTGTTGTGGCGGTGGCGACGTGGTGAGGGTGGTCGAAAGTGGCCATAGTGGTAGTAGCGGTAGTCTGTGACCAAATGTTTGGTAATCTGTGACCAAATTTTTGGTAATTTGTAACCAATTACTCAACTATGACCTAAAAATTTAATAATATGTGACTCAAAAATAATCTGTGACCAACTAATTTAAAAATCTGTGACCTCGAAATAATCTGTGACGTACAAAATTTTTGATCTATGACCTCGAAATAATTTGTGATCAATTAATTTTAAAATATGTGACTTGTGACCTATTATTATGTATATGTGATCATTAATTATATAACTGTGATTTTATTATTTTTAATTAATTAACAAAACCTGATTTTTGCATTAGTCAAACTTAAAACCTGATTTTTGAATTGTGTATAGTTAATCCCTGACTTTTGAACTCTTCCCTTATAAAAATACGGAGCCCATTTCCCCAGTTGACAGGGGAAGTCTCATTTCCTATCATCTTCAATTCTTCATATTCCCGTATTTAGTCCAAAAAAGTTTCTCCCACTTTTGCCAGCCCAACTAACTCGATTTCCTAAAGAAAATAGTGAACTGTAATGAAGCAATAAGCAAGTTAGAAATTTAGACCACATAGTAAAATTCGACAATTTGGATAAAAGGATAAAGACATTCTTTTATAGTTGTCACAATCATTATTGAATTCTTAGGAGCTTGAATGCGTCTAGTTGAGGCTTAGTCGCATCATTAGTTTGAGCTTGACAAAAGTAAATTGATTGATTAAGAAGAATTCAACCAATTACAATATTAGAATGAATCTAGAGAGTCAAGATTAAAGGTAATAATTACGGTGAAATTGCTAATCCTAACATTCTCCATTCATAGGAAAAAAATAAAAAATAAAAAATAAATTATAGTTAATTGCACACTTTTAGATCGATTTAGTATAAATAAAATATTTTAAAAAATTAAATTGAATCATTTTTTTTTAATTCAAGTAGGAATTAGGAATAGTAAATCAACGATTAAATAATAGTATGTGGAAAAGATAATACAAACTCTTAGGTCCACTTTATTGCTTATTCATGATATCACGCACTTACAATATAAAATATTCAAAACAACGGTCCACATAAGTACATATGAAGATATTTTGAATTTCTAGGATAGGTCCTCCAACTTCTTGAGCCACTTGGGCAATGTCTCTATCGATTTTTCAGAGGGGTTGGATTTATGGTTGATCATTGATTCCGAGGCTGTAGGGGCATCCTCATTGAGAATGGGGTCTTTATGTCCAACTACCTCACATCAGCCGATCGGTCGCTCTCCACTATGATAACATCACCTTTAGACTCAATGGTGCCGATAGTATCTGCAATACTTAGCTAGAGACGCCTAACTCGGACTACAATTAGAGTCTCCGGCGTGCAATAAATTTAGGGAGATTTTTATAAATGTCACTAAATTTGGAAATTCACAAAAAAATTTCATGTGCACTAAATTTGTTCGAAAATGTCACTTTTTTGTTGTCAAAGATCCAAAATACCCTTGATGTCACCTTTGTAAGAGCAATTAATGCTTGATTGGAATGCCATTAATGGTTTGATGTGATGATTACATTTTGATTATTTTATTCATTTTATATATGTATATTTAGGGGAAAAAACGTATTTTCTTCCAAAAAATAAATAAAATAAATTCAAAACCTAATTCTCAAACCCTAAGTCTTACATCCTCCTTCATTAACACATAGTTTCTTCCAAGAACTTCATCTTCTTCATTCATTCTTCAAGAACACATGAATATTTAATTGATCATCCATTTGAAGAGGTTAGTTATTACAAATTGTTTGTAATTTCATCTCTTAACTCATTATTTCGTAAATGTTAAATACAACATGGTGATAATAAACTATTACTCATTGATTTCTTTGGTTTTTGAAATTTGTTTTGATGGTAAAGATATTTGGAATCGTTCATTAAATATGATCGATTCCATATTTAATGAAACATTGACTTATTTTTTTAAAATACATTGTCATGTTGAATGAGAATTGATTATCACCATTAATGTTCTGCAATAATTTCCTCCTAAAAATTTCTGAAATAATTGTTTTGAAACGAACCTGACAGTTCGTACTGAAATGGTCGAATATAGTGTTTCAAACCGTCGGACCCCGACAGTTAAACTGCCGAATTCGACAGTTTACAAACTGTCGGGATACACAATTCAACTGTCGATTTCGACACTTGAGAACTGTTGAAAACTTTGATTAGCTGTTTTTCACAATTGATGGTATTCAATATCGATATATTGACTGTGCAGGCTTCTTACAATTACAATCTCAACATTTCAGGTATGAGTAATGATTTGAGATTCATCATCTCTTACGGGGAAAATTTTGCAAATGTAGACGACGAATGGAAGTGGAGAGGGGACAAAACCACTTCCATTTTAGTGCCGACAAGTATTACGGTAGCCGGACTTATTTTACAGTTGAAGAAAAAACTTGGTATTCTTGATCCCCGCACCGATAAGCGATCCAGATATGAGTCTACCATATCTACCACATGACTCAGTAAATGTACTCGTTTTGATAGAGTTGGTCATAACTAGACCACATGTTCGAACCCCAATGTAACACAACTATCGTAAACCGACTTCATGTCCGGATGTGGTTGAAGTTGTAATACGAAATGTTCCCCCTTGCGTTGTACATTTTGAACTTATATTATCATTTTCTTTTCATTATTACTCGTTATGTTCGCATCACAATTACGTATCCTCATGTCGAAGTACTGCATTACATGCGACACTTCAACTGTCGATCGCGGTCGATTATTTATGTCATTCTCCATATAGCATGGTCTTTCCCAACACATTCTTGGCTTCCATTCAACATTTGAACTAAAATTATGATTATCATTCCACTATCGTTTGCGGAGAGTAGAAGAGATGTTTTAAACACCAGCACAATACGTATACATAGATAAGACATCGTATAATATCCCGACAGTTCATGTGTCGTTCCCGACAGATTGTCTCTGTCGTTCTCGACACTTAGCACATACTAGAAATTGTAAGTACACATACGATGCATAAGGGACATGCTTTTGCCTCCCGTTCGGTAAAGACTGTTATTAAATACATCCCTGACAAAAAAAATAAAAATGCAAAATACTGATCCACATACAAAACACTCCATAACATCCTAACATTTCATCGGTCGTTTCCGACAGATTGTCTCTGTCGTTTTCGACAGTTGGCACAGATTGCAAACTGCAAGTACACATACAATGCATAAAGGACATACTTTTGCCTCCCATTCGATAAAAATCATTACCAACTACATCCCCGACAATGGCTAACTAAAAATTAAAAGGGCAAATACGATTCCACATACAAAACATTGCATAACATCCCGACATTTCATCTGCCGTTCTCGACAGATTGTCTATGTCTTTCTCGACAGTTGGCACATACTGCAGATTTGTGACACATACGAAGAAAAGAGACATGATGGTGCCTCCTGTTTGGTAAAGATCTCTGCCATCTACCAAATTCATCAATGACAAAAGAAAACAATTATTTCAAGAGCTGCAATATTCATTAATAAATTTACAATAAGTTACAACATTATTAAAGTCACACAATCTCAATCACAACCTAAATTAAAATTAACTCAAATTACAAGGACTAAAAATTAAATTATAAATAGAAACAACAATTAGCATTGAAGCCCTGAACTACTTGTTTTGTTGCAATCAAGCCCCTACCAGAGTAGCTATGACTTGCTTCACTTTCGGTGGTTTTCCCCGGCCTCGGCACCCCACTTGTTGCTCCAATGAAGGTAGAGGAAGACGAAAATGAGCTGTCCAGTGGAGCATCTGAGCATGATTTTGGAGGGAGTGGATCATTAGTCTGGTGTTCTTCAATTGCCATATCTACAAAACTAAAACATCAAAACGAAATTTTTTTAATTGTATGGAGAAACAGAGAATTTTGAGATGGAAAATATTTTTAGGGAAGGGAACCATAGAGCTGGTGAAAATTTGTTGGGCAGTGGAGTGAGTTTAGGGTTTTAAGTTTTTGTTTTTTTAAATCTCCAAATAATTATGACAACTTACACATTTTTTGTACAAATGTCTAGTCTAGTCAAATCTCATTTATTGAAGGCATGTTAGGTATTAAATTTATCTACAAGGGTAAAAATGTCGAAAATTGACAATCTTGCAACTAGTTTAAAAATGTGACATTTTGATAATTAAAGGATAACAATATGACATCCAGTGTAATTTCCTCATTAAAAATTTATCTATGAAATTTCGTCAGGGTTAGTATAAATTGTTTAATTTCGTCAGGGTCAATTAGAGTCTCCACCCGGTATCGCAATAAATTTAACAATGAAGAAATTTAGTAAGTCTCCATCGGTATTGTGAAAATTTGTAAGGTGTATAATTTGAGACATGCAGTATTTCATACCTTAATTCCAATCAAGGTTTAAAATTGTTTCTATCTTAGATTTTGCACACTTGAAGTACATAGATTTTAGTTTTGGAGCTCTACGTTAAATCAGGTGTTCAGCAATCGATTCAACGGACATTGACATGATTATTCATTCAGGTTGATAATGAAGAGCTGAAAAGAAACATATTATTGCATCATCATCATTATTATTATTTAACCCTTTTCAACATAAAATACATACTGTTCGAGATTTTCAGCAGTCACAAATTCATGTATAATTGGAGAGTGGGATATTATATGTTCAAGTTAAACCAGGATTATGCTTCAGCCACTATTGCATATAACAGGAACCAGGCTCTTCCGGGGCTGATCGACCTGGCCCAGTCAATGGAGCAGCAGCTACTCCTCTTTGATTCAAAAGACACCTAAAATGCGCTAATCTGCCTGCGACTTGTGCTGTATCCTTAGGTAGATTGTCGTAAGGTGTCCATAGCCTCTCTATGTCCCACAAGCACATTAGAGACAAAAAGAAAGGAATAGTAAGTTTATTGATAAATCATTGCTCAAGTAAATTGTAAATCCAAGCCTTGTGCACGGCCGTTCTCTTACGTGCTGTCTACTTTATGAGGGAATATTCCCTCTTACCACTCATGGCAATCTGTCTCGCTCCCTAGGATTCGAACATATAACATCCTCTTAAGAGACTTAAGTTGAATCATAGTAAGAATTGAATAACTTGTCTAATTGCTACCAGAATTTAACTTAAATCTCTCTTAGGAGAGGTCATGTGTTCGAATTATGTAAATGCGACAAAAAGTCGCGAGGGTTAAGTAAGTAAAATAACGGTTTGGGCATAGAGATCGAGTCGTTACATAAATACAAACGAACAAACTGTTTTTTGAGATAATTTGGTGCAAAATTTTATGAAGCCTAGCCTAAAATCCCATGCTACATCCAAATCAGGTATGAGGGAATTTTTTCGTGTGCTATTCAGAGTTTACATAGAGACTATAACAGTGCAACATTAGTATAAAGTTTTGAACCCATCCATTGAGAGAAATCAATAGAATGACGACAAATATATCAATCCTTATATTAAACCTACGGTAGTAGCTAGGTGAAGTAAACAACATTACCATGGAAAAGAGCGATGTTCAATATTTAGGAATAGATGGTTTTCAAAGAAGTACCTGCAGCTGCTGCAGCACGCGGCCATATGGTTTGTTCAATGTCAGACCCGTCAATATGTTCACCCCACATGCATACCTCACCCCCCAGGACTAATGCTTGTTTAGTGGGATCAGTGATATTAGTGAGAGGCTCATTTAGATAGAAATCTTGCCAAGTCGTATCCAAATGATCCAAATACCACACGTCTTGATTGCTTACAATGCAACGCAACCCGGCTGCAACCACTTTCTGAGCAACACCACCCCCAAGCCTGCAAGGGCATCACAAAAAAGCTATTAATTTTATCTCATTTCATCTAGGGGGAATTGAGACGACCTGAATTGCATAATAAATTAATGAACAACAAAATCCAGCAACTAAAATGCACAACAGTTCAGTTAAATCCAAGTCAAGGATAACAACACAAGGAGCAGAAAAAACGCGTCTCTATGCTGCCCATCTGCATAATAATAATAGAGCTACTTTTCTTAACATGTCATTCACCTTATTGGATACATCTTATCTGAACATCTTTAAGCAATTGTTAGTATACAAGATTAGAGCCCGTTTGGTGCACATTAAAATGAGAAAATGCATTTTTTTGAAGTGATGTGATGGGGAATATGTGGTTGAAAAAGAAGAAAAAGTTATTGATGTGATGTAAAATATTATTTTATTGAAAAATGTGTGGTTGAAAATGAGTAGAAAAATGAGAATGAAAAAAATAATGTGGATCAAACATGGGCATAATAGCACGATACATGAAATTTTATGCTATAATATATGGCTATCAGAATCAATAGACATACCAGTTGTGGACCACAGTTTTCCGGCTCAACTTATTGCCAAAGTTGTTGAAAGTCTCTTCCCTGTAATTTTTTACATTTCATTAGTCGGATGAATTAGCACATAAACAAATGGCTAACTCACACCACACCCTCGTACCAGTTTATGATTTCGTATCCATGGGACAAAGCTATCTTCTGTGCTCGCAACACAAAATACTGATATGCCCCTGAACTGTTCAGGTGATGTTTTTGTAACCTGTAAACATATCTAGGTTTGCATATAAGTAAAGAAACAAATTATAACTAAGAGAAATGAAACTATAGATATTTAATGATTTTCAGAAAAGCAATATAGTACAGCTCGAATACTAATCAGATAGGACAGATCGCTGATATCAAAAGATGGAACAAGCGAGTTTGTACAACAGCCTTTCTAGACTTAAGAGCAGATTGAGTGAATAAACAGGCATGAACAAATTGTATAATTAAATGTATGTTTCATCAACTTTGCAAAAACGTGAAACAAATGTGAAGCATATAGAAATGCCCAAAGATCTAGTCTATAGTCTATTACTTAGTGAATATAGCCATTCACAGAACATCTCATAAAAGATACTGAATAGGGGAAAAACTAAAAATATATATAGTTAAAAACACTGCATACTGCTTGGGAGATAATCATGCACTCTACAAAAACTAGCAAGTTCCAACTCAAAAACCAACTCAGATAAAGAAAATTTGACAGTATAAGTGATGTTATTTGAATGAGAGTTCAGAAAATAAGTAAATCTTAATACTATTACCATTTGCTGACATGAGGAGTCAACTCCCAGCAAGCTGCAATCAAGGTTCAATTGTGTACATCAGTACAACATCACCCGTATACTAATAACCATCTAAAGTAAGGTAAAATGAATGTTCTCATAAGCAAAATAAATGCATGAGCATGTGAAATTTGACCAAATCAAATAATTGTGAAATGAAGGTCAAATTACTGATTATATTCAAGTGTAAAGTCCATGTTATATCTCCCAGGATCAGATCATAATACAACTGAAAATGTATCTAAAATAATTAGTGACTACATATTTGATAGTATATAATGTGGGCCAGATGACATTGGTAAGCACAGGGATATTTGTTGATACCCAATGTAGAAGATTTTCTTGAAAAAAGAACAAATAAAAGAGAGGCACTGAAACAGTTCCGCAAATGTTAAGATCTTGCTTCGATTTGTTTAAAGTTTCTAATAAGAAAATCGGATTTAGATAGGGTATATCAAGTCCATTCTAATGGGAGATATTAAGTGCATGTTGAACACATATTACTGGATACAACTAGGATATACTTAACAGGTTTCAGCTGTTTTTTTCTTCCTTAATACTGTTGCTGCTACCAAACATGCCACAAAGTCAGAAACCAATCATAGCACATTCTGCCTTTCCAATCTAAAATTCAATTTCTTGATATTATCTCATCGAGCTCCCACCAATTCACTCAGGATGTGGGGGTACTTGCTGCTTTAACATCAACTTAATAGGTGACTATCATTAACCAATGCAGTTGGAACTGCACCAAATCATCATATCAAATAAGGTATAAAAACAAACAAATTGATCAAAAGAATCATTATTCCTTTGTTAATAAGAACAAATGAAAATGACAATACAACAACTTAAAAAATGAACATTACTGGAAATGTAAATCTTACTAGAGTTAACTTCGTCGCCTCCTAGGTGAATAAATTTATATTTGAATATCTTACTGAAATCTGAAAAAAGAGAACTTTTGTGAATTGGAATTGATCGTAATCTTTCTAGAAAGGAGAGATGAGAAGTTCCAATAAGTAGAAATGTCACCTGAAAGAATCCCATCTATCAATTTGAAAGTAAACTCATTGCTGACATCAAGTGGCTCCTTACAATCTGTTGACGGCCATAGTTCAGGATAACCGATCCCCCTAAAAGTCATATTTTGTCAAACTTATTATGCTATATCCTAAAAAAGGGAAAAAGGAAACAACTTCCAACTACAAGTTGCCAATTGCAAAGATGGAAGCATGTATATATAGGGAGAGAGGGAGACTTTAAATTTCATTCTAAAAATAAGAAATGGAAATTGTAATGCTCTGTTCTCAAACTTTACAAGATATAGCACAATGTCTAATATTCTGGAAACCCAAGTGAACATAAAAAATTAATCACATGATTATTTGCGAACAATAAAAATTTCCTGACACAAGAAAATCTGATAAATAAAGTTCATACTTACTGTTCACATGCTTCCAGATATTCTAGGATCTAGATTTTTTCCTGGTAGGTTAAGTCATAGGTTAAGTTGATTCCTTTTAGTTACATTACTTGGTAGAAAAGTTTAGGACTGGAGTTTAGAAGCATAAATAACAGTTTCTCATAATGTATTCACGTTTTGCACATACTCTACAACTGTATGTGCAGTTCAATTCTATTCCCATATCAACAGAAGTGTTCTTCATTATGTCCTTAAAATAGTTCTCCTGAAAGCTGCCAAGGTTCTCTTAGTAAAATTATACAATGAAGGCATCAAATCAGAGCCAATAAACATACTAGGAATCAAGTATTCAAGAAATTGATGTTTTTGTTAGGTTCTGAATACCACGACGACAGCACGGGTTCATCAAACTCTTAAGGCAGCTAAATTAGTAGGAAATCTCTAGGTATTTGTACTTGGTGCTTAAACACGTCATCCTTGATCAAGTCTTACAAGGAAAACAAAAATTTTACTTCATTTCACAGAGCAACCCCGTCAGCACTTAAAAAGCATGCTCGAAAGAATAAATAGGTTCTCCTGTCACAGATATTACTAAAATAAATCATGTCCACCAGTAGTCAAACTTAGCAAACTAGGTTTTTCCCCCTCGCATCGACAGATTTGTGGAAAAAGATGTAGTATTAGCATAACTAGTGCTTTTAAATGTTAAAAGCCGACTTGTTATTATGATCAAAGTTGTGTTCTCAAAGATTCTAAATTTGTAAGTTACATATTGAACATAGTACCAAGAGAGAGCGTGTCCAGGAACATCAATTTCTGCCAATACATTAATTCCTCGTCTCTGAGCATAACTGCAATATCGGAAATTAACGAATTAAAATCACGAAGCATAGACATTTAAAAATTAATAAAAATTAACAATAGAAGACTGAAATCACTTGCCTTACAATTTCGGCAGCATCTTCGATTGTATACCGTTCTGAAATTGAATATGCACCATCCCACAGTTTAGGATACGACGGTATCTCAAGGGGGAAAGATTGTGAATCTACAATGTGCCAGTGCAACACATTCTGCAGGCATATAAAGTCCTTAGAAACCGAGTGACTGATTTTTAATTTCAACTTTCAGAATAATCTTATCAAATAAGAAATGTCCAAAAAGAAACACAGCCTGACACTTATAGAACTGCAATTAACAACAGTAGGCTCTTATTTGACCATTCAAATGGCAATAGTATCATTGGCCAGAAATGTACCAGCATACGTAAAGTATAAAAGCTAACCATCTTCATCAACGTACAGTTCCTAATTTCAGGTCAAAAACACAAGCGCAAGTGCAGTGGCCAATGTCCAAAATTAGTTCAGACAACTATGCAAAACAAAACAATGAAAAGCTTTGACCTCATCCCTAACAAAAGTGTGAAGCCTTAATAACTACTGCATGATCTGATTGAGCCTTTCCTCATTATCCAGAGCTATGTCTGGTTGCTTTGTGGTATTCTCACAAGTATATTTCAGATAGTCAATGAAATTACTTGATTTTAAGTATGATATGATCCTTCCCTGCTTCTTCCAATCGTAGAAATGTTAAATAGCATAAATAGTATGAAAGAGGGAAAAGAATATTCCACACTGAGATTTCTCAAGCACCTCCCAACTC
Source organism: Fraxinus americana (assembly GCA_035079005.1). Classification (NCBI taxonomy): domain Eukaryota; kingdom Viridiplantae; phylum Streptophyta; class Magnoliopsida; order Lamiales; family Oleaceae; genus Fraxinus; species Fraxinus americana. The sequence goes on along the minus strand of JAVHZT010000215.1, from coordinate 80,188 downwards.
AATGCCAGTAATCTCAGAGTGGAAGTTGGAAAAAGAAACATGTAGACAAATAGCAACTTCTAGATTACGTACCAACTTGGCATATGACATAGAATCAATAACCTTCTTTATCATCAGCAAAGGTTGATAATGCCTGGATGTATCTACATCATGAACAAGAGGAATATGACCATAAGCATCATGAATTTTCTATAGGATTCTTTATATAATAGGAATTAGGTAAGGGATTTTCTTGCAAAGAAATCCTAAACTTCACCTTTCTATGTAGAGGTGTCAATCCGGGTGGTCCGGGCCGGGTCGGCCCGCCAACATGTGAGCCCGGTAACGGCCCGCGCGAAAAAAAGCCCGCCCGCTGCGGGTTCCGGGCCGGTTACGGGTCGGCCCACAATTTTGGACTACAACCCAGGCCCACCCGCTGACCCATGCGGGTCGAGCCCATGCGGGTCGCGCGGGTCGCGGTTCGTTCCGATTTGGCCCGTATGATTGTATAAATAAATTTATAAAAATATAGAATTTTTCATATTTATAGCAAAAAATATTTTTTTTTGTTAAATGTAAACTAAGAATTGAACAAAATGATAAATTCATAATTATATCAATAAATTTTTACAAAGAATTCAATAATGTTACATGAATTATTTATAACTTTGCAAACTTAAATTTAACTTGAACAAATAACAATCACATCAAAATGCATGTCTAATTATTATTATCAAATATTTATAACATAAGTACATCCCAATTAGGTTGACTCCTACTTAACTATAATTTAGTTATTCAAAAATTATATTTTTGTTTTCCAATCAATCTTCAGGAATTGCAAGATTTTTGAAGTTTTCAGCAATATCATCAATAATTTTATATTGTATCATTCGATCCGCGAATATCCAATCTTTCACGCATATGAGAGCTTCCAAAATATTTCTTTAAGTCTAGATCTTCTTTCGTCCAATACCGAGAAGAAAGAAATATAATCAAGATGATGTGATATTTGCAATTGAATAATTGTAATTGTAGTAAGGTAGTAACAAGTATGAACTATGAAATATAAATGTATAATAACTAATGAGAGGCAAAGAGGGTATTGTAAAAATAATTGTAAGAATAAATTGGAATTTATAGATGAAGGGAATGATATTACCATTAGAAAATTTATATTACCATTAGTTAAAATTAAAAAAAAAATTAAATTTTTTTATTTTTATTTTTTCAATTTTTTTTTATTTGGCTCCCCCCTCCCCCCCCTTTTTTAATTTTTGTTTTATTTTTTTTTTCAATTTTTTTTACGGGCCGCCGATTAACCGCGGCCCGTGAAGGTGCAACCCGCGAAGCCCGCGGGTTACACCTCCTTGGCCCGTGAACCGCCCGCACGGGTCACGGGTCGGCCCGCGGTCCCAATTTTCACGGGCCGATTTTCACGGGTCATGGTCGGCCCGCCCGTCTTGACACCTTTATTTCTATGCAATAAAAATCTAGAAAAGAAGTTCAACGAGGCCAAAAACATACGATTTTAACTTAGCAAAGGGAATCAGAAGCATCTTACCAATCAAAAGCCCTCGATATGAGAACCTTGGCTGATCAACAATGGTCCATGGAACCTGATGGACCACAATTGCTCTAGTCGTAATGTTAAAATAGCATACTTGGCTGAATGTCTGTGACACATGGTAAAAAGAGCATTTCATCATCTATTATTTTCCTGCTTAAAGCTCAATACAAAAAATTATTTGAGCACATATGCAAAAACATCATACCTGCAGCCCGTGCAAAGCTCCATAAACTGTTTGTGCCTGCACCAAGACAAAATAAATGTAGAAAATTGGTAACAAGCTGAACACACTATTGCATTGCTCATACGATTTTACGATTCTAAATAGTTGGCAATGGTGTGCAGGTACAAAAGCAAATAGCCTTTTTGCAGAAACTCGAGTAGTAATAATGTTCATATTTCTTTGCCGCATTTTGTACAACCTTAACCAGAAATTATATACTATCTTCTGTAGAATTATTCACAAATTCATAATACACTCTTATACATTCATTAGCTAAACCACCCAAAGTTACAGGAAAATCTAGTGAATGGAGAATGAAAAATGTCAGATATACTTGCCAACTTTTGACTGACTACACATATAAGAGACATGATAATGCAATCCTATTGTTTTTTATCAACCACCGATCAAATCATTAAAAATATGTATTATGATCCTAATAAGTACAAAACATGGTGTCTACCTCAATATGAGCATAAAGTAGAGTTCCCTGTGCAGGGATATTTAGCTTGTATGATTCATCTATACCATGCTGTAACTGCAGTGGACAACAAACAACTGTTAGGAGGAAAATTTAGCGTTGAAGCCATAAATCAGGTTGAGAAGAAGTTATTTAATTCAGTGGGAAGAAAGATAAGGAAATTTTTCATGATAAAGACGGGCAATAAGAAATGGCTCATGTATGCCATGGTGTTCTGTATTCTCAGCAATCAATTCCATTTATACTGAAGAGAACCCCCCCCCCCCCCCAAAAAAAAATAAAAATAAAAAAGAACCATATGCATTCTGGTAAAAACTAGCATCTAGATATACAAGTTAATTCAAAACCCCAAATTTGTATAAATCATTTTTTTTCAGAAGCCTTAATCAGTGTTAAAATAGCAAATGAGAACCATTTGGTTGTGGTTGTGTATTGTTTCAGCCTCTAATGTTTGGACTCTTCGAAATGGACGAAATATCCGCGTCGGACACTACACGACATTGGTATGGGTATCGGATATATGTCAGATCCTCCAAGTTTCAACCGGACACTTCGCCGTTTCTACTTCTTTCTTCTTCTTTTTTTCTTCCCCTTTTCTTCTTCGACAGGGGCACTAGGTTTTCCCTTCTTTTTCTTCTGTCTTTTTTCTTTGCCTTTTCTTCTTTTTTTGCCTTATTTCCTCGTATTGATGGTTTAGGGATTTATTTATATGAAATGAAAATGGGTTTCATACAGTGTTACTTAGTATTCGACTAAATTTAAATTGCAATCAAATCCTTCATTTTTTATTTTATATAACATTTATTAATTAACTTTCCATAATTGAAAATTAAACCCCAAAATTCTATTTTATTCGTTTTAACCCCTAATTCAATACTCATTTCCTTCTTTGTGAAGGACTGATTTTGGTCTATTTAAAATGATATATTGAGTTAATAAAAAAAATTGAAATTTAAAAGACGTACCCACATATATGTCCGAAATTTGGACTTTTTTGTAGCCATGTCCCTTTATCCTATATTCTAGAAAATAAAAGATCCAACACCTCGATACATACCCATACCCGAGTCCAAGCATCATAGGTTTCAACCATATGAAATTTGACCATTTGAGTATTCAATTATGAAAATTTATTTAAAAATAACTGATTATGCTGACCTTCTAATGTGAAACCTTAGTAAATCAATTTTGTTGTACTAATCCATGATTGATTTACAAGTGCAATGGTTCTTTTGTTGCAATAACCACCATATACAGTATAAAACTTACAGATATTAGCAATACACACACAGAAAGAGACAAGATTGCAAAGCAGACTCCAAAAACATAAAACGGTCTAGTTTTCATGACGCATACCTCATCAGAAGGCGACGAGATAACTATATGAATTCCTTTTAGCAAGAGAGAAGGATTGAAATGGGAAAAATTGGCATCAATAACATGAGTTGCTTTGACAACATCAATTATTCTCAAGAATCCATCCTTGAGAATCCCTGAAGAATCGGGATATTTGCTTCCATCAGTCTTCAGTTCGAAATCATTCCCGAGATAAAGACTCCCATGCCCATGATTCACCTGCTTTGGCATTGGCCATATGTTCAAGTGCTTAACATCAGCAGCAGCTGATATCACAAGTATCAAAAGACCAAGAAATATGCTTTGCACCCCTTTTTGCCCCATCCCACTTCTCTATCAACCAAAACCAAATAACAAAAATTAATAATCAACCCATATCATGCATTACTTTTGTGGATTTTTTTTTTTTTATGAAATCATCAATGTATTACATCAATATTTGTATGGGATTATTATGATTCTTGAAGCTAAAGAAAAAAAAAATTCAGCATTATTGTGCTGCATTCACATTGGTCTAAATTCATGAAACAAAATATTTCAGAATTTATGACTTGTAATTATTTCAAATCTGCATAAGCCATTTTCAATTTTTCAAAAATGCTGATAAGAATGCCCACAAGTATCGCAATTCAAAAATGAAGTAAAGATACCCAACTCAAAACAGCACCAGAGCTTCACGAAGATGAAATGTGGGCAGCTTTTGTTGAGCTCCAGCACCAAAAATCTTGAATTCCCAATTACACAAAAGCAAAGAAAACTGGTGGGGCATATGAAGTAGAAGCCAAGAATCTGAAGGGAAGAGAGGAAGTAACATAAATGGAAAAATAATTACATATTTATATTACAGCCACCCACTAAATGATTCCCTGAGATTTGTCTGGCCTTCATTGAAATTTTTAAAATTTTTCTTTCTTAATTTTATTACACATTTTATAAATAAAATAATATTACAGATGAATCTAAAATTTGTCATTATATTTAAACCTCAAATTCTCCAATTAATCACTATTTCAAAATTTATAAATTTTCCAAAATGGGGCCAAAGAGTGACTAACGATCAGGATGAGAATATATTTATGATTTATCTACGTGTGATTATATATATATATTTTTTTTTGGTGCATTATTGTGTAACGGCAACGTTGGTAGTAGCTGTCTTCGTTGAAAACGGACAAATTTTGTTTAAAAAATTCTTTTTACAAATTCCGTGCTTGAGTAGGTAGGATAAGAAATCTCTCCCCCGCCTTTATTATGGCGCCTTGAAAAGTTGGTTGCTCTTTCGCCTGCCCCTTGGTTCATACTAGTGGTGATATCAATAGAACAGATTTTAGCAGCTTGATTTGGTATTTTTTTGGTGACTAGATTGAGCAGGGCACGTCCAGAAAATGTTTATTTAGAACTCTTTGGATTTGTTTTTCAAAATTTTATAAATTAAAAAGTGGGTCGTGAGTTTGAAACTTAAAGCTCAAGTTGATGAAAGCTTCCAGGATATCCCTATTTAAAACTTTAAAAATAAAATGAATAAATTTTTTTGTATATTTATTACTTCACATGAATATTAAATTGGCATCTTACTGGTTTATGTGGTTGTATTTGTATCTCTTAAATGTATAGGAATGTGGACGGAATTAGGCGGGGCTGGACCGGGCTAGCATCTTACTGGTTTTTGTGGTTGTATTCGTATCTCTTAAATGTATAGGAACAAGGACGGATTTATTGTGGTTGTATTCGTATCTCTTAAATGTATAGAAATAGGGACGGATTTAGGGGGACAGCCCGGTCCAGCCCCCAGCCCATTTAACTTTTTTTAGTAGAAAAATAATTTTTTTTAGTTATTAGTCCGGTCTGTAATTTGGTCCTGGATGCGTCCATGTATAGGAACATGTCACAATCATCAACTTTTGCAAATGCCCGTGATATTGTAGGTTACTAGTGATTTACCAAACACACTTACTTTTTGCTTTATTGGTACAACTTCTTTTTACTTTTTAAAATAATGAATATTTAGTTACCAAATCAAGCATTAATGAGCATTTAAATGTTTTTAAAAAGGTGTCACTAAGGGTAATTTGGATCTTTCACACAAAAAAAAGTGACATTTGCACCATTAGTAAAAGTGACAAATTTGGGTGTATTTTCAAATTTAGTGATATTTATGAAAAAAAATCCTCTATATATTATTTGCTTTCTTTGGTTTTAAAATTTTAATTTTTATCTTTTTGTATGAAGTTATTAAATCTCAATCATGTTTTGCTAAATATTCATTTATCATTTGACGGACAAACTATTTTTTTATCTTTTTACGAAGAGGACTAACAAAAATTGATATAATATATTTAATAAAAATATGAACTAAAAAATTCGATATTTAAACCTTTGGTGACAATTTTTTTCATTTTTAATATTACGATAATATTACTTTAACATTCTAAGCTTAGTACAGTATAAATGTAAGAGTATAAAAAATATAAAAATTATAGATATGATAACTTTATTAAATTATTCAAATATATTTATTTATGTTGATTTCTTAATTATATTTCGAACATAAATGCTTCTAAATCAAGCAGTATAAAATATTTAATGAACTTTCAATTAGCTTTATTAAATTATTCAAAAATATTTATTTATGTTGATTTTTTAATTATATTTCAAACATATTTGGAAAAAAATCTTACTTGATGATTTTGTAAATGTTATAACAATATTAAAATGATATTGAATTTTTAACTAGTAGATTTATTGACAACGAAAATTTGTGATAAAAAGTAAACCTCGAGGGAAGTTTATGAAATTTTTGAAAAGAAAGTGAGTGTCTACGTAATTATATCACGAACATCAAGGAAAGTTGCTCTTAAAATAATTTGGCCCACCTAGTGTATATATTAAATATTAATTGGCATTTAAACGAGCAGGTGGGATATTGAGCATGTTTGGCTAAACTTCAAAAGTTTACCAAGAGGACAAATTGACGGAATCCATCGGTTGACTGAAAAAAATGGAGAAATTGATAATTTTGACCAATTAAAATAAGGGCATTTTCATCGGATCACATTTCCTCTTTTTAAAAATCAAATATATTAGTTACACATTTCCATTTCACATTGTTTCACATAGTCACTATACAACATCATCTTTTACAATGGAACCTAAAGAAACCCACGAACACGATGATAATCGCTCAGATATTGCTTGTCATCTTCGAGACGCTATCTCCCAACCTGAGTACAGTGAGTGTTTTTGGATTTTTTTTTAAATTTACGGCTATTCACCGTGTTAATTAGTGATGTATAAAATGTCTTCATTTACTGCAAACTTTAAAACTTTTGAGTATTTTCATGACTTGGGAACATCATAAATATTGTAATCACTTGGGAAGTGCATGTGCATCGCAGAAAAAGAACAAGGGATTTGGCTTGATATTATTTTATTTTGATTTTTGTGTTTAGGCAAAAATTCCAAATTTTTCAGCATACAGCTTACATTGTGGTGAAATTTTATTTACGAAGATGAGAAGTTTTGTGTACAAGCATGGTAAGATATGCTATCTAGACAATGTCGACCCTAATTTCTTTAATAGATTTCTTCTGGACAGTGTCATGAAGATGCTAGGATATTTTAACAAAACGAGATATCTTTATAAGTTAGAAGAAGAGATTGAGTGAGGTATCATTCTGATTAGTAATTGGTTTAGATTTTATGAGTTTAGTGAAGTTACTTGATGAAAATAGGATAGCTGAGTTGTATTGTTTGCCGCCTATAGTTAAAGTATTGGAGTTGTCATGGGAAGAAACAGTGCAGAATGATGTTCGTGTGGTTGATGTTGAAACTGGTGAGTATCTGGACAATGTTCCCAATACATATGAAAAAGATGATCAACAAAATCATAATAATGAAGTTGAGAAGTAAGCATGTTATGCTGTGGAGGTTTATGATGAGACATTAGAAGGTGATGACATGTACATAGTTGATGAAATGGAGAGTAATAGTGCATTAGATGATATGGAAGTAGATGATGAGGGTAAAATAAAACTTCATGCTGAATTATTTGTGGTTGAAGTGTATGGGGTTGAAACTTAGGTTGGGAAACCAAAAGTTGAGGTTACTGTTGAGGGAAAAATTGAATTGCATGCTCAATTACCTAAGGCTGATTTACATGGGGCTGAAATTGAGGTCCATGTTAAGATACCTAATGAGCAAGATGCTGAGTTTCAACCCATTAATGTTGAAGCTAAGGTGGATGTTGAGATTGAACCTCATGTTGTTAGGAGAGTTGGATGCTAAGGTTGAATTGCATGCTGATGATTAGATTGTTGAAGAATTCCACGCTGGAGAACCAGAGGTGCAGTTTGGGGCTGAGTTCACTACGGAGGTGCAGGCTAGGAAGGATGAAACAGAAGTTCAGGTTGAGGTAGCTACTGAGGAGCAATAAGTGTAGGTAAAGGACATGAATGTTAAGGCTACAGAACCTGCTCAAGATGATAAATATGAATGGTATTTTAGAGTATTTCAGTGATTCAAAGTATGAACATGAAGAAAACGTACCTATGGATGATAATGACGACAATACATATATCAAGGCAGGTTACATGCGTGTAGTTGGATTGGATGTAGCTGAAGATGTACCCTACAAGAGATTGTACATATGTTTGAGGACTTGTAGGAAGGTTGTAAGGTATATTACACCCCTGTAGTTAGGTTGGATGGTTGCTTTATAAAGAGTGAGCGAGGTGGGCAGTTGCTAACAGTTGTTGAAATTGATGGGAAGAACTGCTAGTTCCATATAGCATGGACTCTTGTAGATGTTGAGAACAAATCAAATTGTCAATGATTCATAAAGTTGTTATTGTTTGACATATGGGTGTATAATAGTAGAGTTTGGACTTTCATCTTTGATAAACAAAAGGGTTTGGAGGACTTATTAAATCAGTTTTATAAAGGTGCAGAGCATATGTGTGTGCTAGGCATCTGTGCGACTTGACTTTATTACATAAATGACTGACTTTTAAGAATTTGTTCTTGGCTACAGCAATGGCAAAATAATTTCCAGAGTAGAAGAATGCAATGAATGAAATGAAAGATGTCAATGAAGAAGCTCATAAGTTGTTTAATGAAAAATCAGCCTCCTAGTAGAGCTGATACTTTCAAGAGCATTATAAGTGTAATATTCTTTTGAATAACTTATACGAGACATTTGATTCTTCTATTGTTCTTTCAAGTGAGAAGGCTATCATATCAATGCTAAAAAATATCAGACATCAGCAAATGATAAGAATAAATACCAAAGGGGGATCGGTACAAATGTGGGATCATACATTTGGTCCTAGAATACTAAATATCATTGAGAAAGCTAAGGCAAGGGCAAGGTACTTGAAGGCAAATTATGCAGGTCATAGAAGCTTGAGATTAGTATCAGAGATGGAGTCTTGACTTGACAAAACATGAATGTGCATGCAGAAAATGTCAATTTACTAGAATAACATGTGCTCATGTAATATCAGGTACTCTATCAAGGGACATAAGCATATATGACTATGTCGATCCATGTTATATTAATAAAACATACCTGAGGTGTTACATCTCAGTGATCCAACTAATGTTTGGACCTGAACTATGGCCAGAGCTTGGAAAACATCCTCTGAATCCACCCACAAAGAAGAAACAGCTAGGCAAGCTCAAAAAGCTGAGAAATAGATCCCAAACAGAGTCACCTGCTGGAGTGAAGATGGAAAGGACTGGCATGAAGATGACGTGTAAATATTGTGGAAAGTCAGGACATAATAAGAGAACATGCAAGGCTACACCACATTATAAAGCTAGTTTACAGCAGAATCACAACCAAGCACACAACCAGACACTCAACTAGAATCAAAAGGAAAGAGGTCTAAGGAAAAATTAATAAAATCTTGGAACATGTTGTGATTTAATTTTTACGTTTTGAAGTATTTTCAAATAGTTAACATCTTTTTGTAAAGTGAACTGACTATGATGTACATCTGGAATTTGCAATGGATATAGGAAGCATTTTTTTGTTCATAGTTGTTCATACCGTTTCAAGTTGAATTTTTATATAGATTATTGTATTTTGATTTGTAAAACTACACACGTAAGAGGCTGGGATCGTTCTTCATTAATTCAAATGTTAGGGACTTTTCGAGAATCATAAACAAAGGTTTGGGACTATTGTTTCAACGTATTACAAATGTTTGGGCTTAATTTCTACAACTCGGTACAAAGATTTGTGACCTATGTTGCACCGACATTTGGTACCTGCACTAACCTTTAATTTTGCATAAACTAACCAACAAAAAATGGTAAATGGAAATCGGTAAAAAAAGTCTAAATAAAGAAATACTTCATTTGCAGAAAATAAGCTACAATAAAGCATTCAAAACATAATACTTAATACAAAATTTCTCATCCCAAAACCTATTGTAACGACCCGGGTCCCACATAACGGGCTGTCCCGGCGGTTAGATCGACGACGTACTGTCCCCACTGTACCAACACGGGTCTTTTCAGCATGCTTTGTCCTCACTCGCAAGCTTCCCGAGAAAACCTCCCATGGGGTCACCCATCATAGAATTTCTCCAAGACAAGCACGCTTAACTGTAGAGTTTCTAACGATGGACTTCCGAAAAAGAAGGTGCACCTTGTTGGTATGAGTGGTACCTATCAAATCTTTTAAGCTTTCCTGATCTGAGTATTACAATCACCCCCCCGTTAGACTCGCGACATCCTCGTCGCGCTTGACCCATCTCGGGATTCGTTGCCAGGCGTTGAGATTCTAGAGGTGGCTCCTACGGGTTCAAGAGGTGGCTCTCGCCCTTGACGTAGCACTTTGTCCAGCATAGTACTTAGTTCCCGATTTCCGGCGGCAACCGAGCTCTGATACCATTTATAACGACCCGGGTCCCACTTAACGGGCTATTCCGGCGGTTAGATCGACGACGTACTGTCCCCACTGTACCAACACGGGTCTTTTCAGCAGTTTGTCCTTACTCGCAAGCTTCCCGAGAAAACTTCCCAGGGGGTCACCCATCATAGAATTTCTCCAAGACAAGCACGCTTAACTGTAGAGTTTCTAACGATGGACTTCCGGAAAAGAAGGTGCACCTTGTTGGTATGAGTAGTACCTATCAAATCTTTTAAGCTTTTCTGGTCTGGGTATTACACCTATCTTATAGGTCTAGCTATAAACCAATTTTACAAAAACTCCATACACAAATCCAAACAGTCAAGTTTTCCACACACTTGGTCTTGTTGATTGGAGGGTATTGATTTCAGCTTCCATCTCTTTCCTAGCTCGTAAAAATCAAGAAATCGACTCCTTGGATCTTTCGCACATTGGAGGGTCATGCCACACAAAGAAGGCACATCTATCCAAATATTGACTTCATTAGCAAGTGAGAAATATTCTTCCTTAGTTCAAGTTCGTCCATGAAGTCTTTGTCTGCACCAAATAACCACATATACAGACATTCATCTCCATATACGAGCTGAACTTTTATAAATAACCACATATACAGATATTCATCTCCATATACGAGCTGAACTTTTATGAAAGTCACTATGGGTGAGAGAGATATTAATAGGAGATGAAAGAGAATGAAATAAACAGTACAGTGTAATAATTGAAGGTGAAAAGTGATCTAATGAAAATACCCCTATTTCAATTGGTCAAGATTATCCTTTTTTTTTTTTTTTTTCTGTTTTTAGCGGTTTAACTGACAGGTTCCATTAGTTTGTCCTTCATGTACAAATATTTGAAAGGTTTGAAACTGTGAGCGACATAAATTAAAGGTTTAGTTAAGATCTAAAACAAATGAAAAGTTTGGGATCGTGACTGTGATCCTCCCAAACTAATATTATGTTTTGTCAATTTAAAATAATGAACTATATACACTCACTTTTACCTCAATAGGGAAACATATGAGTTGTCGTTAGGGACAAGATGTTAGAAGGAAACCCTCTAGAACACCCCAATATGAATGAGTTCGACATATATTGTCAAACCCCTTTAGATAGCGATGTCAACGAGCCGAGCGGAGCCGAAAAAAAAGCTCGAGCCGAGTACTAGCTTTTTTTTGCCCAAATCGAGCCGAGCCCGTCCAAAAAAAATTAGGCTCTGCCCGAGCCTTAGTGGGCTGAGTCGAGCCGGCTCGATTTTTTTTTTTTTTTTGCCTTCCAAAAATTTTTGTTTTTTTTAGGAGGCTCACCCGGGCTTGAGCCGACTCCCCAAAGTGGGGCTCGGCCAGAGCCTGGGCTCGGTCGAGCTGGGCCCGGCTCGGGTTTTTTCGAGTCGAGCCCGAGCCGTCCGAGCCTCCGAACTTTTTTGCCACCACTACCTTTAGATAGGTAGAGTGAGAGGCCACAACGACAATTGGAGCTAGAAGACGAGTTCGAAGATATGGTGGAAGATGGGATCGAGATTGAGCTCGAACCTCATTATAAGTCGAACTTGAAGGAAGGGTCCGACTCAGAGCATGATGATGATTTTAATCTTGAGCCACAACTTGAGCCATATGTAAAATAGAAATAAAGTTTGGGACTGAGCAGAAGACTCCTTAGAAGACGAGGCTCCTCCAAATAAGATTCCTAGGATCCATATGGATTAGAAGATTATATTCTATTTCCTTTGTTATATGATGCTTCATTTTCCTTCTTATTCAGAAAAAATGTTTTATGTTATTTGAGATTTATTTATTCAATCGAGTGTACACACTAGTTTCAGAATTTATATTGATGAGATTTCATCTTTCTTTTGAATATATTAAGCTGTATTGTCCAATATTTCTAAGACAAAATTTATTTTATTTTTATTTTAAGATGACATGACAACAAGGCCAAGCAGCTATGTTCAGGGATCTTATGAGGATCATGCTCTGAAGACAAGTACCAACACCTCCTTAAAATGCACTGGCTAGTGCCAAAAACACAGGTTCAATTGTAGAGCAGTTTCATCATTTCAAGCCTCCTTCTTTTGACGACAGAGCTTACCCTTTAGCAATCGAAGAGCGGTTAAAAAGATTGGAGTAGATCTTCAAGAAAGTATCATGTATCGAATTGATGCAACAGGGCCATTGGTGGGAGTCTACATCGTTCACTAAAATAAAAGCACAACAATGTACCAAGACTTGGGCACAATTCAAGGAGAAAGTAATGAAAAATATTTTTCCCAATCCTTAAGGGTTATAGAAAGGCATAGTTTCTATAACTGAAACATGGAAAGATGTCGCTTGACAATTATGAAATGAAGTTCAAACAACTTTCTAGGTATGTTCAAACTAGGATTGTGTCCAGAGATTGGAGGAATCATGGCATCTATCTTGTCCATAACCTACGATAAAGCAATACAGCGGGATCAATCAATTTCTGTTCGACTAGAAATTGAAAGGATGGCCGAGAAAAGTAATGAATCTTTTAGGAAATGGAAGTGGAATGCGTCAAACACTAGGAAATGATTTGGATAGAACAAAAAGACCAATTCTGGATTGCGGTCAAGATCAAGCAAACCAAATAAGATTAATCATCCATGCCCTAAGTGCTACAAAGCCTACAAGGGAGAATGTTGGTTTTGGAAAGAATGTATGCTATTGATATGGTAAGGAAGAGCATTTTACACCAGACTACAAGGCATACCCACCTAATAATGACTATAAACAGAGCAAGAAATGGAAAACCAGAGTCTTTGCTTTGACCTGAAAAAGACAAAAGAGGATCTGAGCGTAATGACAATTATTCTATCAATATCTGAACTACATGCATATGGTTTGATGGACTTAGGAGCTATTTCTTCATTATCTCTGCTACATTTATTGTTCAATCATGTATTATATGTGAGAAATCATATTATGTTCTAAAAGTTACGATCCCATTAGATAGAACATTGAACACCAATCAGATAGCTAGGACAGTACAGATTGAAATTGATGGAAAGGAATTAAAAGTTAATCTGTACCTCCTAAACATGAAAGACTTTGATGTTATTCTGAAAAAAGATTGGTTGGCGAGCAACCATGCAACCATCCGATATTTTGAGGATGAAGTAATTTTTCAGAAACCTTATGAAGAAGAGTTTTTGGTCTTCGTGGCATGAGTTAAGTTTTTACCTCGCCTAGTGTTGGCCATAAAGGCAAAGAAGGTGTTGAAGAAGAGATCTTGCCAGGGAATTTTCATGAATATATCTTAAACTCATCAATCGAAGCTCCATGCCAGTACAATACTGATTATACAAGATTTTATTGATATATTCTCTAATGACCTACTTGGCGCTCTATCAAATTTTATTGATATATTCTCTAATGACATACTTGGCGCTCTATCAAATAGGCAAGTGGAGTTCACGATTGAACTTGTGCCTGGAACGACACTAGTGTCTAAAGCTACATAGAGGATGGAGCCGAAGGAACTACAACAGGTAAAAATATAGCTGCATGAATTATTGGATAAAGGTTCCATCTGACCAAGTGTATCTCATTGGGGGTACATCAATTTTGTTTGTAAAGAAAACTGATGATTCAATGAAGATAAGCATTGACTATCGTAAGCTAAATTGGTTGACTAAAAAATAGATATTCCCTTCCTCAGATTGAAGATCTCTTTGATCATTTGAAGGATGAAACAATATTTTTCAAAATTGACTTGAGGTAAAGTTATCACTAGCTAAAAGTAAAGGCAAATGACATTCCAAAGACTATTTTTAAAACTCATTATGGTCATTACGAATTCACTATAATGCATTTTAGATTGATGAATGCTCCTTCAATGTTCATGGATTTGATGAATAGGGCATTTCATCATTATTTGGATAAATTTGTCATCGATGACAACATTTTGGTGTACTTAAGGAACATGGAGCAATATGAAGAACAACTCAAGATAATATTGGAAAATACTAAGGAAAGAGAAATTGTATGTCAAATTTAAGGAGTGTGAATTTTGATAGGATCGTATAGGTTTTCTTGGTCATGTTGTTATAGCACAACGGATTGAAGTAAACCTTACTAAAGTTGAGGCGGTAAAAAAATGGCCTAAACTGTTGAATGTAGATGAAGTCCATAGTTTCTTGTGGACTAGCTAGTTCTTATCGAAGATTTATCGAGTGATTATCCAAAATAGCTTGGCTAGGTTGAGAGAGGCACCCGTACGAGTGAATATTGGGCAGCCGTGTGAAAAAGAGAGAAGAGAGTGTCGATTGGCTTCTTGTTTTCCCTTTGGCTTTGTGCCATCATCTTCCCCCTTTCTCTTAACCTTTGTGGCTGGTGATTGTGCCTATATTATTTCACCACCAGTTGTCCTTTGTGGTCATCTTGGAATCAACCGGTTTGGGAAGAAAGGATTGGGAGGTTTTGGTGTTTATTGTGGTATCGAGTTTGGTGTTGACTGAGCCTGATTTTGGTATGATTGGAGCCCCAATAATCAATATTTGGTATCAGAGCTTATGTTGTTGAGAAATCTGTGATTTTTTGACCAAAAAGTGGCTGGAAGTGATCCAAAATCGATTTGGAAAATCTGCAAAAAATTGGACAGAATTCTGGGAATTTTTCCTCTCTGCGGAGCTTGTTTTGGCGTTTTTCGGCCAAACTGCTTACCCTTTGGAGAAACGGCGACCACGAGTGTGATGTGCAGGCGGAGGAGGTCCCTGTGGTCAGGTGCGTGTCACCGACGCCGGCGCATGAAGCCCACGCGCGGAGAAGGTGGAAGTGCGTGTGGCTCGTCGACTGGAATCCGGCGATGACTTCAAAAGACAGAATGTTACTGGTGGTGATACGGACCCTGTGGTTTATCAGATTTCAGTTTTGGGCATTACAGTGAAAGTTGGTCGATTTTTCCCTTAGACGTTAGGGTGTCGTTTTGTGTTGCCATGATTGCTAAAGACTTTAGGATGAATAGTGACGGCCTAAAGTGATGAATTCGCATATCTCAATATTTACGAACCTTCAGAAGTGGTTCGCTCAGTATCGTGTTCTTTCCTTTTTTATCTTATTATTGTAGTTATGGTTATTGTGTAGGATAACGATTTACTTTTCACATTAAAAGTCGTTGTGTGGGGTGATATTAGGATTGGGGTTACCGTGAAGGAGTAACCATTGCCTGTTGATGGACCTAAGAATTACTTGTTAATTATTTACCTTAAATTCTTCGTGAATTTGTTGTTAATTATTTTTCATTATTAGAATTGCACGTGACCTTATAAAAGTTTATTTGACCATTATGTATGAATTGTGTATGTACTTTGCTTGTGGTCGTCGTTGGTTGTATTTTGTGTTTTGTGCATTTTTTGATAAAATGAAAACACGTTTTTGAGTTTGCCCTTTTTTAATGAAAAATTGTGATTTTTAATTTGGCAAAAAAAAAAAGGTTTTTCATAAAACTTTTGATGGCAAATTTGGTTTTAAGGCAAGTGTGAAAAGTAAGATGTGTTTTAACTGCAGCAAACTTGGATATGGTGAAATAGGTTGTCCTACGAATGATAATCAAAGGAAAGATAAGATGAGATGAGAGACGTGGCGAATGTTGGCATTAGGGTCGAGTGATGACCCTAGTGAGGCTTATTGAATGTAAACCTACTTACTACATTTGCATATGGGTGTAATCCTTTTTGCATGTGTGTGATTGCTCAATTCTGTTTCATAGTTATATGTGCATTCCAATGTTTTGATACGTGTATTGGCATGAATTGGAGTGATCTTATTCCTTTGTGTAATTGTTTGCATGAATAGTGGTTTGGGGTGCATTAGCAGTGTGGTGTATGTCTTTTGGTGAGATGGAGTATAGATGCCTAGGGGTACATTGGTGGTTTGTACCGGGAATGTGGAGTGTGACATTTGGATCACGACTGAAGAGATGATCAAATGTTGGAATCATTTATCTGTAAAGAGACCTTGATCAGGTGGAATGTGAGAGAGACACTTCTATCACTTCTGTTAGGTGGAGACCTATTATCTACGTAGGTTGGGAGAAGTGATGTATTGATAGAGGATTATCCCGAGAACTTAGGATCTATAGAGGCTTACCGTTAGACATGGGTTGAGTGATTAGTCTAGTGAGCATGATGGGGGATGATGTGAGATATGTGTTCTCGAGGTGCGAGCAACACGAAATGGGATATGATAAGGGTGGTGAGATCTTTTTTGTGGGATCATTTATGCATTTGTTGCATATGCGTTGGCCTGTTGATTAACTTGATGTTAATATGTCGTTCTATGTGAACATGTTTCGAAAAGATCTATGTGTTATCCTATATATGATATCTCAATCGCATATTTATTTGCTCTTGATTAATTACTGCGATTATCTACTTCTACTTGGGTGTTCTTGACCTTAGCCTGGGTGAGAATATAGAGTGGGTATGGTATGTGTTTCAGGTTCGAAACACGAGGTAAGGTCTGCGATGATAATTATGTTTTTATGCACTTATTTAGCACTTTTTGCATTTAATTGGAATTTAAATTGAGTTGATTTCTACGCATAATTGTGTAAAATTGTATGTTTGTAGGCTTGATACCCGAATTCGCGAAGAACGAAGTGAAAACGTGCAAAAGGGGACTAAAAGTGTACAAATTGGTGAAGTTAGGACCAAGTTGCACATGCCACAAAGATGAAGGACTTGACATGCAATGTATAGAGGGCCTAACTGAACTGAAGGTCAAAATTCAAGGATCAAATTGTACTAAATCAAAGTTGAGGGACCATTTTGCCACTTTCCAAAAGTTTGGGGACCTTAGTTGCAATTTTCCCTAGATCTTTTGGTTAACTTCATGACTAAGCAATGAAAATATCTATGCCAAAAAAATCAAGTTGCTGGGGACGTTTTTTTTGGAGGATAATATATTAGTTTTTATTTTTTATTTTTTGGATATAGATAGATTAGTTTAGTTTCTATCTTTTTCTCTCTAGCTTTTCTTCATTTTCTTCTCTAGTTTTCTTTTAGTTTGTTAGGTTGTTGTAATCTTGGCTCATTTTGGTGATGAAAAGTGTATAGCAAAGGGGATTAAGCTTAAAGAAACATGAAAAAACATCAAGGAATGACTCAAAACTAGGCATCAAGGGTTGTATCTTCAAAACTTTGTGTTCTTCATTTGTTTTTCCAAAGTTTGGCATGTATGATTTGAATAATCTTCTTTGTTATCAATTTATGATGATGAACTAAGTTTTTATGTTGGAATTTATCAAGTAACTTAACCTGATGCTTCATTAAATGTCGATTATATGTTTGTTAGAATTTTATTATGCATTGATTATCAAAATAATAGTGTATCAATCATCATGTTTAAAATGATTTCATTTAATTGACAACTAGATGAAATTGTTAGGTTTTACATCATTTTTGGTGACGCTTAAATGACTGTAATTAATTTTAATGTGATTGTTGTAAAATAGTTGCATTAAATAGACCGAAATGATTGATGTCATGGGTTTGCTTGGTGTTCCAGGCGCGTCTAGGTGATGTAGAGATACACACCTACCTCATGTGATCCACTGAGTATTTTTACAGAAAATCATGATGTTGGTTATGTTTGTATCGACATAGAGATATGCGGTACAGATACGCCGATTAGGGTTAATATGACCTCGAGAGGGGGTATTAACTAAAACAGGAAAATCGGGTCTAACTATTGTATTTTGATAATTAGCATTTGCACGTGATCGAATCGACATTAATGAAGTATAGGTTAAACGAAACATAAATTCCAACATCTTTTCAAAATCGAATCTTTTTACCTTTTTATCTGTTATTTTATCAGTTTTTAGTCTAACTGTAGTTTTTAGAGTTTTTAAATCATTTTTAAATCTCTGTGTGTGTGTCTTTCGTTAAATCAGGACAGATAAACTTCAAATTGAATTCCACACTCTCTGAGGGATCGACTTGGATTCTTTAGGTCCACTTTTACTACTTGTTCTCGACCCGTGCACTTGCGGCATAGAATCACACGTGAACATGTTACACCAATTTTATTGGTTACCTTGATTATGCAAGTATAAATTTTGTGTTTTATTTACTTGCAAATTGATTGGGTATCAAGATGGAGATTTGTTGGGTTTTTGATACCCAATAAATCCGGGCGATGACAATAAACTAATGTTGGATATTTTATCGACACCAAAGTGACGACTCGACTCGGAAACAATTAATGCACCTTTGGAGGGCCTAAGTTTTAGTTGGGTTGGTAGTTTGGTTAATGTATGGATTTGGTTATTGTTAGCCCATTAACTAAGAAAGGGTTGAGAGAGGCACCCGTTTGAGTGAGGAATGGGCAGTTGTGGATGTAAGTTTCTTGGTGAGATTCAACCATTGTTCTTCTCTTCTCCTTCCTCCTTATGTGGGTTGCATATCCCCATCACCAAGTGTCTCCTTTGTGGGGATAAAACTGAGGCAACCAAAAGTGTTAAGGAATGTTGGGTCGAGTCGATTGATTGGTGATCATTTGGTTGAGTTTCCGAGCCCGAAATCAAGATTTCTAGAAGATTTTCTCGACGTCTTCTACATTTCCCCGTCACATTCTTATCTTAATTTTTTAATTAATTAGCATGTCTTGTCTTTAATGACCTTTTCTGTCCAAATAATTTGTTAGCTTGAGAAAAATATATTGTTGAACTTCTGAATTATTGTTTATCTTACCTAAAAACGTGGGAAAGATAAGTCTTTTACTCCCTTCTAATGAATTTTTTGGATGTCAATGCGATAAAATTGTGCTAATTAACAGAAATTTGAGGATAAAATTATGATGAAATGGTTGAGAACACAAGTACAAAACTAAACAAAAGTTAAGTACCTCCATTGCCATTAAAACGTAATTCGACTGTGATGGGAATATATAATTATTATTTGAAAGTTTGCTATTTTTTGTTGGAAATGGTGCCAAGTGGGTCAACTTTGACCACAATTTCTAGTGGGACCCGATGTTCGAATTGTCAAAATAAATGTTCAATTAAATACTACGTTCCGAGTAGATGAGTGTAGAATATTTAATTGTGAAAAACCATTTCAATATGAATGAGAAATTTTGGTTGAAAGTTGGACAATAAATAAGAGGAATAAATGGAAAAGAATTGGAAAAACTGTTCCAATCCCACATAAGTTACAAACACAACCTTGAACCACTTAATAAACATCAAGTTTGGATATGGGTTTGGGCCCCAAGGGGTACCAATAATCTTTGAAAGGGGGGAGTCTTAGATAATGTCTAGACTAACCAAAGGCCACGTGCGCGCCGCCGTCCGACCGGTCGGCACGAGCACGGGCCCGGGTTCGGGTCGTGGGCCTGGGTCGGGTCAATATTAATTTTTTGGATAAAATTTATTTAAATTTTTATCTGAATTCAATTACTCCCTCCCTTTTCACGGTTTATTAACCGAACCACCAGTGGTGAAAATGCTCAAAGTGGGGAGTTGTACGAGGCTCAACCGTCAAACTCCCTCCTCTATTTAAAGGGTCCTCAGGCTTTCATTTCAACATACCAACAAACACACGAATTTATACTGCATACATAGTCTTCGTCGCAACTTTTCTTTTCTGCATTTGTCCAGAGGGTACCTCCATTTCTGGTTCGCTGTGTTGCAGTCGAAGTGCTGCTTCTGCAAGTGTTTGATCGTTGTATTTTGGGAGACGCTTTACCACATACCGTAAGCACCGTGTGACGGGGTAAAAAGGTCTTAAGGACAGAGAGCCTAGTTCTCACCTCGATCATCCTCATTTCGAATTTTGCTATTGTTTAAGCTTTCTGTATTTGCTAGTTTAATGTCTCTGTTCTTACTCGTTTAATTCTGTTCATACTGTTTAGCAACATTTTTCACCAACTCCATAATGAGATGAAAAAATTCCTAACACTTTCACAATTAGGTCTAGTTCTAGAAAACCGAACGTTTTCCCAGAGTTTATGCTTTGAAATAATAATCTGTTAAAACTCAAAATATTTGTGCAATGCAATCAATTAAAATCGCATAATGTTAAAAATGCAAGTAAGATTTGCGAACCGATTTTTTTTTTTTTTTTGTCGAAGATGAAGAATAAAAGAAAGTTATGTCTTCGCATTCTTCTACAAAAATTTAACTTTCTAATGGTACAATGAGCAGATCCTCTGAAACATTGAGAGAAAAAATTCTACAAATTCAAAATATTTAGGATAACACAAATTCAAAAGTACCAAATTACTAATAATGCAATTTTTTAAAGATTTAAGTCCCTTTTTGAGCTCCATTTTTTTTTTACCTCATTTTCAACATTACATTATCTTCAATAAAATAATTTTACGCAACTATATTCTTCAAAAAAAATCACTTTTTACAAAATTTATTCTAAAAAATAGTCTCAAACAAGGTTAAAAGTCCTACAAAAGAGTAACAGTCGTCATTATTTGTTCCCTATTTAGTGCTAGTTGCACAAGTTTCCCATTTCTATGTTTTGGTCAAATGTCACATTTACACCAATATTGAGGCTTTGACCTTTCTTTAATGCATCAAAATTTATTTTAAAATATTAAAATTGAAGTCTCTTTTGTTGTAGATTTAATCTTGTATTATTGTAATTGATTTTTAAGAGAAAGTGATGAAGGAAGTATAGTTTTTTAACCCGACAAAGAGAAATTGTTCGTCATCGTAGGTTATTGATGCATCTCACTCTTTTAATGATGAATAATGCTATTTAGTACCATTGGTGTTAAAACATGAGTCCATGCCGTACAAATGTGTCATTAAATTATATGTATAATTAATGAATCATTTAATTCTATATTTCATTCAGTCTATCACTTAGCAATCTAGACTTGTGTTGTAACTCCAGTAGTATTGGATATTATTATACTTCAATGAATTAGTTGTTCGTCGATATCAAAATGGGACGAGTTGCTTTCAATTAGAGATTAAGAATAAAGATCGAAATCTACGAGAATCAAATAAAAATTGATTTTTTGTCAATCGAATCCATTCTTGGGGACCAACGGTGACCTATAAGTTGAGACAAAGTTGCAACCTAGTCAATAAGTTAGATATCATTGCTGCAATTTTTCCTTTTAACAAAATAATTATATGTTTCGTATGTTAAAATACAACTCGCAAATACTATTATGTCCTTTTTCTTTATTCAGGTAAAGTCCACGACATGTTTGGTAAAGTAGTTTATACAATATTGGAGGACGAAGAAAGAGTTTAAAATTTTATTTGATACAAAGTCAAAGTCATTTTAATTGATAAACACCAACATTTCCTTAGAATATATATGTTACTTAATTATAATTGAAAAATAAGTAGTTCAACTTATTTTTTCCATCTAGAATTCCTCCTGTTTGATCACCAACTCTCACCTATCAATTCAAACATGCTAAAAAAACACACAATATATATACATAAACACTTATAGCATAGTCCATCAATAGTATAGAGCAAAAAATTTGGGAGTAATAAAGCTGAAGAAAATGAAATTCGGAACAGTGTGTGATATTTCAATGGCGATGCTAATATTTTCCTGTTTAGTGAGCCAAAATCAGGGCCAAGTTCAACAGCAAGAGTGCATGAACCAGCTTCAGCCTTGCTTGAATTTCCTAAACAGCGATCAGAATCCACCCGACAGTTGCTGCAATCCGCTGAGATATGTGATCAAATCGATGCCGGAATGCTTGTGCAGTTTGATTACCATCAAGGGTGCCAACCAAGCTGAACGTGCCGGGATCAATGTTACCGAGGCTCAAACGCTGCCCGGCAGATGCGGTGAACGTATCAACCCCATCGGCTGCATTACCGGTAAGCCCTTGACCATTTCTTGACATTTGATGCACTGAATTGAATAACTGACAAATTTTGTTACATGTCTCTCGTTTTTCGACTAATGTAATTCTCGGTTTCAGGTACACCCGATACACAATCAAGAAATTCGGTTCCAAACTCCAGCAGCTCCTCATTCAGATTACCAGGATTGATTAAAGTAGTTGCTGCATCAATAGGAATTCTCATTCTAAATCCGTTGTAGCATACTTGAGCACTCGTTTATTTTTCTTGTGGGAGATGGCAATAAAATATATATAATATTTGTAGCAATAAAAATTTGTACTTCGACTATATATGTACCTGAATACTTGGGTTTTAAGCATTTTACGTTTGTTTTTCTTTTACCTTCGATAGTTTCTTAGACATTTAAAAAAAGGGAAAAAAAAATACACACTACACCAAAAACTGCTTATGGCAACGTGCGAAAAACGTTGCCATAGACTTTTGGCAGCGTTCGGGTGCACGTTGTCGGATTCGATGTCGCCGTAGAGTTCCAACTTTTGGCAACGTTCATTGAACGTTGCTGAAAGTGTCCTATGGCAACTTTCACGGAATGTTGCCGTAGGATCTTTGGCAACGTTCATTGAACGTTGCTGAAAGTGTCTACGGCAACGTTCATTGCACGTTGCCGTAGACACTTTCAGCAACGTTCAATGAACGTTGCCAAAGACCCTACGGCAACATTCCGTGAATGTTGTCATAGATCTTATGGCAACGTTACCCTGAACATTGCTGTAGACACATTCCGTAACGTTCAGCGAACGTTGCCGTAAGTCATTTTACATTTTTTTTTAATTTTTTATTCTTTTATTTGTACAATGATTTACATAAATCAACCAAAAAACAAGATAGAAGACAACAATATCAAATAACTCCAATAATCATCATTAACTGAACTCCAAAATGTAACAATATCCATACAAAATTTAGATCAAAAATTTTGAAGCATCTAAAAATTCAATACATTTCAAAAAAAAAAAAAAAGTACCATAATGCTAGATGACTTGGAATCTCCAAATGCAACATACAAAATTCAAACTCCCCAAAAGTTATTCATAACATTGAACTGCACAAAAACCAAGAACCTTGTATTCTCCAACAAAAGAAATTTCCCACAACAATCAACTGTCGTCAAATGCTCAACCATTCCAAGTTTGTACCCTGAAATTCGAGAAACATCAAAGGCATCAATAATCCCTTCAGAATTCAGTCCAAATCACCACAAGAAAGCCTCAAACATCATTAAGAAAAGAAATTTCATATACATATATCTGCTTCAAAAAATAAATGCTAACTCACCGATGGGATTTATCTTTCCACCATAACCATATACCAATATCACCTCCTTAAACACAACAGTCGCTTCCCTAAGCACTCCACAACATGTCCTTCTTAAGTGACCAGCCCTACAGGAGAAGAATATTCCCACAAAAAGGAACCAAATCAAAAGCAAGAAAAAATAACTTAAAAACGCAACAAAAGGAAAGGATCCATACAACATACCTTAGAAATTGGATAAAAACCTTCACGCCAACAAAGAGAGTTGATCTCTTTGAAATGACCAGTGGTCTCTGGAGATAGAATTTGGGTTTAATAGGCCTGTAGTTGTGGGTGGGGAAGGAAACTTTCTACATAATTGTGGTGGTGGAGGAAACCGAGATTCCATAAAACTAAAAAACTAGTAACAGTTAAGCAAAATTAATGTTAAATTGACGTGAATCAAGAGTGAAACACAAGATAAATTTCTTGAATAACCTACAAACCAACATAGAATTCTTTTCACAGTTCGTCAAATTAATATTCCTCAAGTAAGTTTCTCATGAATTGAATATTCTAAACGATGCTTCTTGATTCCAGCTAAGAAGGCTCATATGAAACCTCCTCTCAAATAACAGCACCCTCATCCAAAATTTCATGCTTTTATAAACGCCATTTCTCAGTCCCTTATTTTCCACTCAAACATTTGCTAAAGAAACAAATGAACAGGAAATGGAAAGATTTTCATCCATATCTAGATTCATATATCAACACAAAAAAATCCCACAAAATCTCTGTTAATAATAAATAAAAAGAGCTAAGATTTAGCTAATAAATAAAAATCTCTGTTAATAATAAACATTTGCTAAAGAAACATACTACCATCTCACCCTCGCCAAAACACCTACCATAGCTCCTTCCGCTGCGACCTCCGTCCATCATCATCACCTACAGATCGACTACCGTATACCCATGTAAAACCCGAAACCGAAGCTACTGCTCTTGCACTACAGGTCAAAAAATTGGAAGAAATCTACACAAAATGAAGAAACTGAACGCATGAGAATTATAATTACAGATATATGTCTCAATTCCTGTATATCCTTTTGAATTTCTTTCAACAATCGAGAGAGAAGAAGTAATATTAGGGTTAACTGAGGGTAGGGAAAAAAAACACAAGTAAATCTGCAAAAACTCCGTGAAAGAGAGTTACGATTGCACCTTTCTTCTTCCTCTTGGGGTTTGATCGAGAGAGGAGCTCGTCCAAAAGCTCCAAAAGAAGAGGAAAGTCGGTAGATTTTGCAGCCAAAAATGGGGAAAAATCAACAAGAACAAACTAAAGATAGATTAGGGAAAAAAACACAAGTAAATCTGCAAAAATTCACGATTGAGAGGCGCTGGGTGGAGAGAAGAAGAAGGGAGGGCATTACCAGAGAGATCGAGAGTCTGGAGGTTGCTGGCTGAGGAGAAAATCGTCGTTCCAGCACGTAAACCCGTCAAAATTACAGATGAATCCAGCAGAAGAATTCGAGAAATTCCACGAATTAAGCTTCCCTGTTGACGCCAAATTTCGATGGCTTCGAGAGAGAGAGAGAGAGAACTGCAAGTAGGGTTTGAAAGGAGGGATTAAGGATTTAAGACTTAGAGAAGCAAAAAGGTTAATGACAACGTTCATATGAACGTTGCTAAAACTATCAATGACAACGTGCAATGAGTGCGCGTTGCTAAAACTATTAATAACAACGTACAATGAACGTTGCTAAAAGGTTAATGACAACGTTCATATGAACGTTGCTAAAACTATTAATGGCAACGTGCAATGAACGCGCGTTGCTAAAATTATTAATGACAACGTGCAATGAACGTTGCTAAAAGGTTAATGGCAACGTTCATATGAACGTTGCTAAAACATCTAATGGCAACGTGCAATGCACATTGCTAAAAGGTTAATGGCAACGTTCATATGAACGTTGCTAAAACATCTAATGGCAACGTGCAATGCACGTTGCTAAAACTAATCTACGGCAACGCGCATTGCACGTTGTAAAAGGACCTCGAACGTTGCAAAAAGGGTATATTAGCAACATTCATCAAAAAAACGTTGCCCAAACTCAATTTTGTCAACCAATAGCAACATACACTTGCTGAATGTTGCCATAGACCCCTTTTAGCAACATGCAATTGACGAATGTTGCTTTTTGCATGTTGCAAAAGGCCTTTTTTCTTGTAGTGACATATTTACAATCTAAAATATGCAAAGGTGCGTTTCTATATTCATTTTTGTCTTGATTATACTATATGTGACGAAATTAATCCCCTATTTGGTAGGGATTAAAAGCTAAATCTAAATCAACAATTAAATGATTAATTTTAACTATATATTTAATAGAATTCACAACTTTTCAACCATATATTTTAATTTTTTTATCAAAATCTACTAAAAATCTGATTTTTAATCTCTACCAAACAGGATCTAAGAAAAGTTAAAATTACATTCATACAATCCTGATCTCCTACTCATAATGGACAGGATAAAAAAATTTCACTGTTAATAAGGCAAGATAACTGTAATTATGGTTTTCACCGTTGGTTCACTTGCCACATCATTGAAATTTTTTTTATCTGTCCACTGAAACATGAGATCAATTCTATACATTCATAATCCATGTAATGTTATCTAATACCAGTGGCGGATCTAGAATTTTGAATCAGTACAAGTGGTCGTTTATCGTTGACGATAGCAACTAAATACTAAGAATCCCGTTTGACAACTAGTTTTTTGCAAAAAAAATACATTTTGGAACAATGATTTGATAGAGATTGTGTTGTTTAAAATAAGGAAAAATTTTAAATTTGCATGTAATATTATTTTATTAAAAAATATATGGTTAAAAAGAAGAGAGAAAAATATATTTTAAAAAAATTCAAACAAAAATTTGAAATTTAAATATAACAATTATTTTGTTCAAACTGAACATATATAATTTTTTTTGTACAAATTAACAATATTCATCAAATGATATTTTGAGCACATGTTCGAATTTTTACAATTGTAGTAATACTGCTAAAATGTAACATATATTATTTTGGTAAATTTAGTGTCAAAATTCAACAAGTACCATAATGATTAAGCTTTTAATAATCCTAAGGAGAGGTCACAGGTTCGGATCGCTTCCCTATTGCATTAATTTTGGTAAAAATTGTAGAACTAAAATATTTCAGAATAAATTGTTGGAAAGAGATTCGAGACCAGCACTTCCAATATAAATATGCAAGTTCTAACCAGTTGAGCTGCAAGAAATTTTTAAAAATAAAATGAATTTCCAATTATATAACCTAAAAAGGTTATCTATTGTAAAAAAAAAAAAAATGTTACCGACGGATCAAGCACATGCGACCACTGGGACTCGTCGGGTGTTCGATCCGCCGCAGTCCAATACTACTAATTGTGTTAAATTTTAGGGTGTTTGGCTAATATATAGGGGGGAAATTCATATCTAAGGTATTTTCTTTACCTCAATTCAAAAGTAAGGTAAAATAGTTTGAAAATTCAAAAAATCAGGTATGGATTTAATTAATTAAAAATATTTATTAAATAAAGATAATAAAGTCACAGTTTATGATTACTGGTCATATATTCACAATTATAAGTCACAGATTTATTTACTGGTCACATATTGTCAAATTTTTTGATCCCAGATTATTTCGAGGTCACATATCAAAAATTTGTACGTCACAAATTATTTCGAGGTCACAGATTTTTAAATTAGTTGGTCACAGATTATTTTTGAGTCACGTATTATTAAATTTTTAGGTCACAGACTACCGCCGCTTGATCACAGGTCACAGCAGCCACAAACCACCACACCCACAGACACAAAACACCACACCCATAGCCACAAAACACACACAACAACAGATCCGCCACCACCATCAATAGATCCGCCACCAACCACCAATTCGCCACCCCACAGATACTCCATGAGGCCTCTCTTTTCGAGAATATTCACCACATTGAGCCTATTCCTTACATCTGTGGCATCTCCTTCAGTTGATTCTTGGACAAATTAAGTGCAGTTGGACCAACATCACGACCAACCAAACCCGCTACCAACATCACGCCAACCAAACCCACCACCGCATCCATACCCACCAACATCACTCGATACCCGAACCCTTAAACCACAGCAGCGTCAACCAGAACTCTCGAATCGCAGCAGCGTCACGACTGTTGCTGCGCGAACGACTGCGTCGCGATGCTGCTCAATTCGTGGCAGCGTCGCGCGCTGCTGCACGAATGGCAACGTCGCTAGCAGCGTTGCGACGACGCTGCTGTCCGTCGAAGAGGGGAGAGGCAGATATGGTGGGGAAAGGATAGAGAAGGGGGGTGGAGGAAAGGGGAAGGGAAGGGAAGGGGAGGGGAGAGAGAGAGAAATGTGAGGGTGAGAATGATAAATTAGGGTTAGAATTTTTATATTACCTGATTTTTGAATAATAAAACTCGATCCCTAAATTTTGAATTTCAATCTTTAAACACCTGAATTATTATAATTTCCCAATATATAGTACAATAGTTTTCGGCTAGTGGGCCATATTGGAGGTAGTTGCTGGTCGGTGGTGGCTTGCCACTGGTACATTGGATATGATGAGTAGGATACAGAATTTGAGATATACATTTGAAAAATATAATAACTGAAGAAAGAAAAATATGTTTAATGCCCAGTCATGTGTACTTGCGTCTCTAGTTATCCAAGTCAAAGTATACTCTTCCGAATGCAAAAATAGCATTAGTGGCTTAATAACTACACATGAAATCTTGGAAGGATAATTATGCATAACTGAAGTATTACTTTCTTAGTGGAAAAGTTTAAATCACTAAATTACAATACATCATGCAATAGTTCTGTTTTGATCAGGCAGAAACGTACAACACAAACCACTTCTAGCAGCCTAAACTAAAAGCAATACTACAACACTCAAGGAAGGAAGAAGAGGAGACGATACACAACAACAGAAATCTACGGCAAGTCTATGTAGGAAGAGAATATCCCCGGAGAACTCTGGAATTTACACCTGACTCCCGAACCAGTGCCACTCTCCCTGTCCTTGCCACCTTGATAAAAAATAAAATGGTCAAGTGTTAGAAGTAATCACGAATAAATTGTTCTTGGGGAGACTTGCTAAAAGAAGGCATTTTCACTGATTTCTTTCTGTGCTTAAAGTACAGTTATTCCTTGAGGTTAAATACAATCTATACATGGAAGATCAGTGTGTGTATCGCCATGGCAAGGTACTATTAGACACATTGAATGTAGGAAACGAGGCGATTTGGGCACAAACCTCACAAATTCCATAAGTCTCTAATAATTTCTGGAGTGCAAGCATCTTATTAAAGTCTCCTGTGAGCTGGAAGAATAAAGTTGAGTATTAGCAACACTGGATGAAAAAGCAACACAAAAATAACCAAAAAATTAACGGCGTAGTCTGAAAGTTCACAGTTTTATCAATGCAGAAATGAAAAGACTTTTCGTAAAACTATATCTTGCACACACTTCTCTAATGACATTCCAAACATAATATTTAACACTACCGAGAAAATATAACTCTGTAGTTCATGTATCATTTTAGCATATTTTGGTGAGTCAAGCGAGTCAGTTATGCATAATTGCTAAAGCTTCTTTTTTTTTTTTTATTAAGTGCTTTATAAATTATGAGTCCTACGGAAGATATGAATAATAAGTGGATAATAAGGTGTGGCTCTCACGAAAATGTTTGAATAAAAAGTATGTTTGACCAGCTTAAAAAAATTAAGCTTTGCCAAACATGCACCAAGTGTATATCAATCATAACACTCGTGGACACTCGTGGACAGCATAAAGTTCACTCAATTTTCGTAACTTCAATCAATTTTCACTGTTTCCCAATTCATCTGCATAAGACAACTTCCCATGCACATTGTGTTCTGGAGTTCATATTTTTCTCTTTCGGTTGGCATGATGTAGCCGGAAGAAAAATTATTCCAAAAATAATAGTAAAGGCATCTGAATAAATCAAATGCTGCTTCATTATGCACTGGACTTGACACTCTTGTGATGAAGATACTAGGGATATTATGTGGAAGACTTACCAAGATTAGATACATTTAGTAGATACTAATTTATAAATAGGGACAGGGTTCCTGATTTTGAGGACTATTGATTATTGGCATACCTCCCAATTCCAGTACACACCCTCATCCCTCACATAAGATTGGACATACAGGGGCTTGCGAGAAGCCAGACAGAGCAAGAGAGAGTGCCATCTGAGATTGCAAATTTGCATACAGAAGCTTTTTTGCTCTTGCAGGGCCTATGGAATACTATGAGTTAGAATAAGATGTATTCCATGTATTTTATGTTCCTTATTTCAGCTATAAATTGATATGGGAATAGAATTGTATATCTTTTCTATTCCAAATAAGGTAATATTTTTTCTTTTCCTCTACAAGTAGGATTAGGGTATTGAATTGGATGAATGATACAAGTTCTACCAAAATTTCAACTTAGTAGGAGAGCTAACTTGGGTTAAACTTGAAAATCGTTTTTGTTCCCAGCAAGCGGTCTTGTGCCGCTCATCCGGCAATTATAATTATTATTAATTTTGATATATCAATTTGGTTCCCTAGGTTTTGGATATTAGGGCCTATATTAATGGGTTTCAAATTTAGCCCTAAAATTCAATTTCATTATAAACCCTAACTTGGCTGAACTTCTTAACTTGACATTAAGGGTGCGTTTGATTGCGAGCATAGAATTTGCATGGAAATAAAATAAATTCTAGGTAATTCAATTGTCTAGAACTTATTTGTATGAAAATTATTATTTAAATGTATTTGATTGATTTAATTTTCAACCTAAAAAAATATAATACTTGTCCATTTTTTATTGGTCGGTATATGAGAGAGAGACGGGATAGGTAAGAGAGACTGAAGTATCTGAAAAATAAAAACCACAGCTCCCTAAAGAAAAAAATTTCCTTGTTTTTGAAAAAAATATAATCACATGACCAAAAGTTGGAAAATATTTTCCACATAAAAAATTGTCAAACAAACACCCCAAAAATAGGAATTTGGGTGGGAAACTGATATTTTCCATGGAAAATAAAGTCAATCAAACACATTTTAAATACAACAATGACATGGCATTTTTCCTTTTCTAACTTGATCTTCTATTTAAAGAAAAAATCAGATTTTTAGTAGATTTTAATAATAGTTAATGAAATGTGTAGTTGAAAAATTGTGGGACGCAATAAATATGTAGTTGAAATTACTTGTTGACTTTGACTTAAATTAAAATTTGGATTTTAATCCGTACCAAACAGGAGTAATATTTTATTTGAGATTTCCAATTATTGGATCAAATCAATTATGGTACGGTTTCCATTAATTGGTGATTCATGGAGAAGTATGTACAAAGGCCTAGCATGCTTCTCCTTAAATTTTAGCTACACGCCCCTGAAGTTTTCTAATTGTGCAAGTTGGCCACTAATGTTTCAGAATCTAGCATATTAGTCCCTAAACTTTCTGTAAAGTCAAATTCGCCCCTGAACTTTCACATTCGCACAGGTTAGTCCATAAAATTTCTATATGTGACGAAATGGTCCCTAAACTTTCAGATGGAACAAATTAGTCCCCGAAGTTTTTATATGTGGCACAATGGCCCCTGAACATTTAGATTCTTGCATTTTGACCCATTTTCACCTTCTCCTTGGTCCGATTACCTCCATCCATCATTCCAGTTCTGTGAGATTATTTTTTCTTAAGGTTGCTAGTTTTTAGTCAGGAGTATTTGGGATGTTGTGATTGGGTCGTTTCAGTGAGTTCTTGATGTTTCAAACTCTGGATTGTTGTGCAAGAGTTATCTTGCTACAAACGTTGCTAGGTCTTCTACTACATCTAATTTTTTATGGTTCTAGGACCCTTTGTTGTGATGGCTATTATTCTTCAGTTTCTCTAGTTTTTCTTTGAGTTGCAATCCTTCCATGACCATTCTCCAAGTTGCACGACACTTTGCCTTGGTCAATCCAGCCACTTTTTCATGGTTGTTGAATCCCTGGTTTGAAACTCAATGCTCTAAAACCCTTTTTGTTGTGCATGCAAAGTTTCTGCTACATGCGCAAGCCTTCTGCTTGTTCAAACGAGTTCTTAGCTTACTTGTATGTTGATTTTAAATGTGTGTGCATACATCGTGTTTGAAGATTTCTCACCTTCTTGTGTGTGTCGTGTTGTTTATGTGTGAGCTTCTATTGTGTGCGCTATTGGACGTTCTATACATCATTATCCAAGTTGAGGCATGTTTAATATCTATGAAGCAACTTGAGGGCAGAGAGTTAGAATAGGAGATTTAACGTGTATTTATTTATCTTATGTTCCTTATTTAGTTAGAAATTGATATGATAATAGAAGTGTACAGCTTTTCTATTCCAAATAAGATAATATCCTTTTCCTTTTACAAATACGATTATGGTTGGATCTTGTATATATAACCCTTGAATTGGATGAATAATATAAAAAGTTGAACTCTTATGTTATATGTCAAAATAATTATAAGCGATAAGTGAATTTCAGTCTAACATGCATTCCTCATAAATTTGGTCGTGCAGGCTAGAACACAAGGTTCGGATCAATATAATAGTATAACTATTTCTCAAGTGATGTTGTGAACTTATGCACGAGCAAGGACACTTGAACGCATGCACAACACACATGCATATATATGAGTGGAAGTGTGTGGAACTCTCACCGCCAAAAATTGCAAACAAAATAGTCAAGTGAAAGTTACAGAAGCGGAAAAAATATGTAATGAAGAAAAATCTATTCAACAGAAAATAAAGTCCAAAGAGAACTTGACCTCTAATGTTATTGTATGATCAGACACATCAACAGGTTTGGCCCGGAAAATATTGGCAATATC
Source organism: Fraxinus americana (assembly GCA_035079005.1). Lineage (NCBI taxonomy): Eukaryota > Viridiplantae > Streptophyta > Magnoliopsida > Lamiales > Oleaceae > Fraxinus > Fraxinus americana. The sequence continues at coordinate 47,606 of JAVHZT010000215.1, read as the reverse complement.
AAGGACATCCCTTCTAGCGGTAGCATTAACAGCAACCTTGATCAGCATCAGTTCACGCTCAGCAAACGGCAAGTGAGTCATATCCTGTACCTGAATAATTCAACAACATAATTTTTGTCAGCCATTTGATCTCACAACAATAGGTAAATGATAAAAAATGTACCTTTTTCAGATACTCTCAGCACTTGTATAAAAAAGTACAACTTTGAATTGGATCAATAACCTTTTCTGATAAGTGACACCAGTAAACTTGTATGATGAAATTAAATTTTCATTCTTATTTGGAGAATACCAATACAAACTAAAATTCTTAAATATTGAGGCAAAAGTAAGTTAAAAGTTGCAAACATCCCAAAGACTATCACACATGATTCAAAGCATAACTAGGTTAGTGATAAAGGCAAACCGTATAACCAAGAAAAGTGCACTTAAACTATAGTAAAGATCTGAATGATTACTTGATAAAATGTATCCATGGAAGTAGATAAAAATGTATGTAAAGAATAACAAATGCTTCTTCGTGGTGCATAATATTTAAAGAAAAAATAATTGTTCCAGATATGGTTGATACTTGACAGGAACAATAGAATATAACTACTCTTTTTAAGAATTACAAAGAAAGTCTCCATTTGTAAGTTTTAAATAACTATAAAGATTCTACCTTCTTATGCAATCACTATAAGGAAATAATCAAACAAGATCTAGAGAATAAGATAGTAGGAAAGAACACACGGAAATATTTCCATATTGTTAACATCAGATACCTAATATTGAAACTGAAAGTAATTTCTAATGATTTGAGTCAAACGTGACATGGAATTTGCATTCTTCACCTCATGAACTTCCACCAACTTGTAAAATTGCTGAACCAGTTTGCCAATAGTTTCATCAGTTCCAGGAACAACAGTTGTAATTCGTGAGATCCCTTCAATTTCTGCAGGACCTACGGCAAGACTCTGAACCCACAATAGAAAATTTATTTAGAGAATGATCCAGGAAGCCCATGAGTAAAAAAAAAAAAAAAAAAAGTCAAGCAGGTAAAAACAGGACAAGTTACAATAATTGAAAAAGCCATTGTTAATAGCAAAAGATATGACCTGAATGTTATATCCTTTTCGAGATATAACCCCAGTGACCAAGTTAAGCACTCCAGGAGAATCATTCACAAGCATGGACAAAGTGTGTGACTGAAACCCACTCGACTGCAGCATTAGGATAAGAGTATTAGATTGCGCAAACAAGGAATGGAAGAACCATCTTATATTGCCCATTGTCTTGTGACTGGTCCATTCTTAACCAGACTTCCAGAATAATACATTATGCATCCTAAGGAAGAGTTCAATTTGAAAGAGGGATTTCTTAATTACAATGTCGGTTTAAATTATAAACAGATAGAAACGAATGGCGGATAAGTAGATAGTACTCGTGGTCTCCATGGAATGTGTGGATAAAAAGTAGGTTTGACCATAGAATATAAACAGTGCCAAAGAAGCTATTAATATTGCACACAGAATTTTTTATGTGCAACTGTCTAAGTTATAGCCAGTCTGAGATCTGCAAAATTCTTCCTCAGAACATGAATTGTAAGGGAAATAGAATAATGAATAATCAAATAAATATGAATTATCTTGAGAAGCAAGTAGTTTCTTACATCTGAATCATACAGAACTCCCCAGTGGGCATCGAGAACTTTATTTAAATAAAAGTCGCCATCCAATTCCACAGGATAAACGTCACCCTACAAACAACAAAGCATTCTTAATCCAATCAGTCAAATGGTTTGAAATGAAAAGATACACAGTTGAGAGGAGACGAGCAGGCTTCCATTACATGCTAGATTTATAAAACTAAAATAATAGATTGGAATTGCAGAATAACTAACATCAATGTGCAGATCAAACTTACTGAAGCAAGTAACTAGATTCACATGGCGACAAATATTGTTAAAGAAAAGAGAGTCAAATATGGCTAAATAACCAATTCTGGCAAGAACAATGAGCAATGGACCTGAAAATAAACTCATACATTTGATAAACATACATACGACTATGAGAAAGCTTGCAACTGACACAGATGAAGTTAAGGAATCAGCCAAATAAATTATTTTCCAATAAGATTGATTTTACATTTATTTGGCAAAATATTCAGATTCTAATAAGAACAATAATCAGAAAATTACAAAAGTATTGAGCCTGTGAAAAAAAATATGAAATTAACAGGTTCTTTCTAACAGAAACATTTGGAAGAGATGATATTTTTTCAAATTTGAACTTAAAACTCGGAAAAGTTCAATCAGAAATCATAAAATTGTTGAAAAAGCTCCTTGTTAATTTGTCCAGCATCCAATTTTACCTACCCAATCATGACTCAAGACTCTTTGTGGTGAAGATAAAAATAGGTTCGGCAATCAACAGTAAAATTCGTACTTAAGAAAGGCAAATTGATGGAAGACTGAACACAATTTTTAGGGCTGATAAACATTTTGATTCACAGAAAGGTAATAATTAAAGTTGGGCGAATTGATGTCTACCCGGGAGTTAAAAGTAAATGAATCCTCCGATTATTAAAAGAAATGATGAGGGATGCATAAAAAAAGACTGAAAACAATAGCATTGCACCAGCTTTCTGGAGTATACCCTTGACAAATTGTTGAGGTTGCCATTACATGGTTTTTCAATAATTTGTGGGGGTTTATTGTTAGAAATAGCATCCACGGGTATTGTTTGCTCAAGATCCGGATATGAAGCTGCAGAAAACTTCCAAAAAGGAGCTGTCTCGCCCATCTTTTCCCTTCTCAAAGCAATCTACAAGTTTCAACAACTACACAAATTAGCATATCAATACCAGAAAGTTGTTGGCCATTATGACATTGCAGTAAAAATACCATGTATGACTGGCAACCATGGTAAATTTGCATTTGGAAGATTGTAATCAGATATTGACTCGCATACAATGAGAAGCACCTCAAACAGACAATGCAGGATAAACAGGCAGATGTAAAAAAAAAAAAAAAAAAAGGCTGTTTTGGTTCTAAATAACAATAATTATGGGAATAGCGGCCCTTACCCTCACACATGCATACAAATGGAAAAAACACATTTAAGTGACCGTGCTCCTCTTACTCTCCCTAACAGGGCAAGATCAATTATTTTACCTTTCCAGTTCTTGCTAGTTCTCTAATTCCAAACTTCCTTACATTTCTCAGAATAGCTGCCATTTTTCCAGGGTCTCCAGTGACCTATATGAACCACGAGAAAAGAAAGATGACTAGTTGCATAAACATAATTTGACATTGTCGGAGAAGTGGAATTCATTAATTTAGACACTTGGACAACATCTAAGATGATTTACTGTCAGCCATAATATTCTATAGAAGTCTTCAGAAACATTAACAGTTCTATACATGAAAATAGGAAGCGCACAAAACACTGATTTAAATGCTTGCAGTCATATAAGATAAAAGATGGTATCCATTGGGAATGATGGCCTTTACAGCACAATAATGCCACTCCATGAAACAGAGTCTTTCGCCTTCCATTATAAATGGAAATATGTAAACATTTCTTTCTTCTCGAAGGAAAACTTTTTATCAAAAATAACTTTTTGGGAATGGAAAGTATACTGTAAATTATGAGATCATACCCAGACAAGTTTTGGCAAAAAGGTTGAATAAAAGCCAGGCAATCTCATCCATTTGTAATAATCTCAACTGATTTATCCCTCAATTATTTAGGTCCTAGATTAAATGTATTTTGACGGTCTGTGGGTATTTGGCTTCTAGCTAGAGGAAACATAGCAGGCATTTTATACCAACTAGAATTCTTGATTCTCCAAATTTTATTTCGAGTATATTTATCTATTTAGGAAATAAATCAATTAGGAATAATGTATATTAAGCAAAAGCATTATTTTGATTTATTAAGTTTCCATGTGTACAAGTTACTTTTGTATATAATGAAAGAAGACGAGAGGAAGAGATTACCTTCTTCTCTCCAATATTTCAATCAACCCTTGTCAACATGGTATCAGAGCTTGGCTTCTGGGGTTTGCTATTTCATGCCGCTTCTTCCTCTTCTGACCAATTTTTTTATTTTTCTTTTTTTTTTTTCATATTCCTTCTTCCTCTATCCTAACCTTTGTCCTGTGTGAAGACATTCATGTTGGGAGTGCAAATGCCACTTTCGACAAGTCCACACCCTATTTCTCTGATCATAGTACGTTTCCCAAATTCACTCAAGATCCCGTTCACTTAGCCATTTGATATGTACCAGTTGATATTTCTCTACAACCAGACTCGTCTTCTATTGCACCAAAGTTACCCTCCTCTCATAGGAAACCACCTCCTTTCCAAGTTTATAATCGACGATCTAAGCCACCAACGCATTTGCCCCATCCGTCACCTTGTTGTCTACAGATTATCACCTTCGTTTTCCTATTTTACATCGCAACTTTCTAGTGTTTTTGTACATAAGACAGTGTAGAAACTTTATTCGATCCTGAGTGGCGAAAGACTATGGAATTGGAAATGACAGCCTTACACGAGAATAAGACTTGAGAACTCGTTCCTTCACTGCTTGGCATACATCCCGTTGGTAACAGATAGCTCTATATTCTGAAGTTTAATCCTAATGGGACTATTGATCGGTTAAAAGCTTGACTAGTTGCTAAAGGTTACACACACTTATGGTATTGATTGTGATAAGACATTCTCTCCGGTTGATAAGATCTCTTCTATTCGCATTTTGATTTCAAATGCAACTAACCTTGGTATGCCCCTATTTCAATTGGTTATTAAAAATGCCTTCCTTCATGGCGACTTGCACGAAAATGTTTATATGGAGCAACCACCTGGGTTTGTTGCTCAGGGGAAGTTATACAGGTTAAAGCAATCACCAAAGACGTGGTTTGGGAAGTTGTCTGATGTTCTGGAATTTGGTCTTCAGAGGTAGATCATTCAATATTTTATCTACAAACTAGTACAGGCCATGTTATCCTTGTAGTTTATGTAGATGATATTGCAATCACTGGTGATGATGCAGATGGGATTGTCCGGTTGAAACGGTTTCTACAAAAGCATTTCCAGACCAAATATCTAAGCAAACTTCGATATTCCTTAGGTATTGAAGTCGCTAGGTCTCAGGCAAGTATCAACTTATTGCGGAGAAAATATGTACTTGACTTGTTAGATGAGACATGTTTTCTTGAAACTCATCAAGTTGATACTTTCATGGATCCTAATATGAAGCTTTTGAAAGATGAAGGAGAATCGTTTGGAGAACAAAAAAAAAATATCGTCGTTTGGTTGGAAAATTGAATTATCTTACCATCATACGACCATATATTTCCTATGCAGTTAGCGTCGTTATTCAGTTCTTGGAATTGCGGAGAAAATATGTACTTAACATGTTAGATGAGACATGTTTTCTTGGAACTCACTTCCATAGATCCTAATACGAAGCTTTTGAAGGATGAAGGAGAATCATTTGGAGAATCAGAAAAAAAATATCGTCGTTTGGTTGGAAAATTGAATTATCTTACCATCATATGACCAGGCATTTCCTATGTAGTTAGCGTCGTTAGTCAGTTCTTGGATGCTCTTTGAGTTTCTCATTCGGAAACTACGATACATATTATTCGGTATTTGAAGACTCCGGTCTTGGATTATTGTATAAATCAAATGGACATATCAGAGTAGAAGGGTTTATAGATGCAAATTAGACAGGATCTTCGTCAGATAGACGAACCACTACTGGTTTATGTACTTTTCTCGATGGTAATCTTGTTTTTTGGAAAAGTAAGAAACAAACTGTAGTAGCAAAGTCGAAGTGCAAACAGAATATAGAGCGATGGCTCATACTACTAGTGAGTTGACATGGTTGCAACACTTTCTTCAAGAACTCAATTCTCACGTTCTACTCCTATACCAATTTTTCATGATAATCGGTGCTATCTGATTGCATCCAATCCTTTGATCGATCTTTTATAAGAGGACCAAACATATTGAAATTGATTGTCACTTTGTTCAGGACAAAATAGTGAGTGATGATATATGTACATCATTGGTGAAGTCTAGTGACCTGCTAAGAAGTCGCTGAATGGTAATCGATTGAGACTTCTTTTTTCCAAGCCGAGCTTATATGATATATATGCTCCAAGTTGAGGGAGAGTGTTAAGGAAGTAAATCAATTAAGAATAATATACATTAGGCAAGAGCGTTATTTTGATTTATTAAGTTTCCATATGTGTACACATTACTTTCTATATAACGAAAGAAGAGGAAAGGAAGAGACTACCTTCTTCTCTCCAATATTTCTACAACCCTTTTCGACATTATCCAACTTCAGTTATTCACAACACTCAAGTTGAAAGACATCTAACGTGTTCGATGAAACACAAAAAAGGAAAAGCACAAAGATAGTCACCAACCTCAATGGTCAAAGAATGTTCTGATATATCCACAATTTTTGCTCTGAAGATGTCTACCAACCACATGATCTGAACATTAGAGCCAAATATCAATACGTGGACTCATAAAAAATAAACAACTGCATCAAAGTAATAATGCAGAACTTCAATCACGAAAATTGGTCGCTAAAAGAAACTTTTCTCAAGCAACATTTTACAATAAACACAGGAAAGCAGATAAGAATTACTTGAAGTGAAAATAACAGAGATAAGTCTAAGAAAAACACCATGCACAGAACCAACATAATACATTTCCATGCAGATGATGCATCACGCACTCTTGTCTGGACTGGATCTTTTAGACAGATTAGCTGCTAATTTAATTAGATTGGTGGACTCTGTGCTTCTAGAAGGATAGCATAAAAGAAATTTTACACTGATGAAGCAATTAATAACAACTCTGACTTTCTCCTTTTTCTGATTTTGCAATTTATCAAGTGATAGCTGATTGTATGAGCAGCGTGAATGTCAAATACGAAATTTATTAAATGGCCTTGTTATGTTAAGCTCTTGGACCATATAAGTCTATAGTGAGCAAAATGCCAAGATGGAAACCCCCCATGGGGTTAATATGATATTATCTTGTAGGTCAGGCGAGCCTAGATGCTCATTTGAGAGTATGAAATTTGATCTGTGTGAGGGTTCAAGATGTTAATAACTCTTATAAACTTGCCGTATGACCTATGAGGATCACCAAGAAAAACAGAGCAGATAGAACTCTCATGCAGACCATTCTGAAGCCTCGCTTCTACTCGTACTATTTTGAAGTCTTGTCAATAATGTTAGAACCCAACATGAACATGTTTCAACCAAAATAAAAACTGTCTTCGTGTCAACCAAAACGTGATGTTAAGAATATTATTTGCAGTTGCAAAAGAAATTAGACTAGGTGTATATAAGAGTGCTCCTAGGGGATATTCTCCACAGACCATTGGCCGAATAATCAATATCATTCTTGGGGAAAAGAAAATAAAGGAACGGTAATGTTGAAAAATAGGAATGACAAAACTGCGTACTTCGCCTTTGGTGCTGGAATTTGCATTGAGCTTTATAAGCATCAATTCACGTTCCACTAGCGGTTCTTTAGATAGATCTTCCACCTGATAAATCACATAAATTATTGAGATGAAAAATATCAAGGCACAAATCAGTAAGAAAGATTTAGAGGTAGTTTATGTCAAATACAAAACTTAAGAAGAAATCATAAATATTAATGAAACATTGTGGAATGCTTGTAGGGCTGCTTTGGGCCCATACACAGATGAGCCCCATGGAACACGTGTATATAGAGATAGAACCACCTTCTATTTATTCTACATATTTACACACGTTATGATGGAAACAACCTTGAAGACGTATATAAAAATACTAAGGACCTGTAAACCAAAGTATATTTATATACAGGTGATAGCCAGTCAAGAAATACCTTTAAGACATTCACAAGTTTGTTGAGCTGTTCCACAACTTGCTGTAAAACTTTTTCTGTTCCAGAGACAACTATAGTAAAGAGAGCCTTATCCTTGTTCAGACCAACTGCAAGAGTCTCAATGCTGTAGCCTCGACGAGCAAAGACCCCAGCTATTCTGTTTATTATACCACTTTCATCCCCAACATAGACTGAGATTGTATGACGTTTCACCCTGAAACAATTGAAATAGGAATACTGAAGATCACCAATATTTTTATATTCTTTAGAATTCGATGGAATCAGATATCAGGTACAGAGACTATATACATGCCTTATTGTATGATATGATCCTGAGGTGCCAGGTTAAAATTTTCATCTACATATTGAAAAAGATAAAAGTACTTTAAATGGAACTAATTACCACCAGAGAGGCTAAACAGCTCTATAACGTACTCACTGAAGTGTAGTTGTACCTAGAGGATCAATAATGGCAAGCATGGCAAACCCTTGGAATATCAGCAATAAAGGCCATAACTTGCTACAGGCCTGTACAGTAAAAATATTGAGTTTTTTTTTTTTGGAGAACTTTCTTGGAATTCAACAACTGAATTCTCTGTCGGTTCATTCAGGACGTGAAAGCTTTACTTATGGAAATTGCTATGTGAAGAAACTTCTGTGTGTATAATCACTAGAATTTAAAATAAAAGAGGGAAGAGGGGGAAAAAAACAGAGCTACTTTGCCTTTGATTATAATATCCTTAATAATTAAAGGTCAAAATAAAACTTTAATTTTAACCACATATTTCATAAAACCCACAATTAATATTTACTTGTTCACCACTCATTTCTATCATATTAGTATTTCAGCAACTTAAAATGAAACCCAAACAAGCACTTAAAACTTTTCTTCACTTTGTTAATATCTTGAAGTGATTATGAGGTGTTGTTGTGTGGATGATACATGAAACCTCACATCTTGTTTTTAGTTCATCAAGGATAGACAAGAAATTGCATGCACATTGTCTTTAGATCATAAAGGATAGACAAGAAATAAACTTTCTAGAGGGCTCAACCATCCGACCCTGGTCTGCCATTGCCTGCTGATATTGCAACTAATATATAGTTTAAAACAATTCCACGAGGGTTAAACTTCATCATCCTAGATTTACTGGCAAACATGTCTCATATTGTCAGCTCTCTCTTTGTTGAGTTAAAATTTGCAAAAAATTTATACTTCAGAATATAATGAATGTCATTCATGAGAAAATGGCTTCATATATTCCCAGAACTGGTAACATTTAAACCTCAATGTAAGACGGCCAAATTCACAACATCCAATTTATGACCAAACAGCATTGCAACCTTCACTATATTATCTGTCACTTAAATGCAATAGTGGAGATGGAGGTCAAGAAATGGTGCAAGGTGGCAGCCTGCAGCAGGTTGGGAGGCAACATTAGTCACAAAAAACCAACATCAGTTCATATTCGCAATGACTAAAAATGCAAACTAAATATACTTAAGTAGCATGGAATTGAAGTCGTATTTGGAACAGTAACGATGTTATTCATCTTGAAGCTATATTTGGCATAATTCCAAGGCCCAACTCCACGGCACCAAGCATATGGTTAAAATAATTTTAAAATTTCTCATTGTCTAGTAAACAGAAGCCAGCTACATGAGAGTCGAGAAATTAATTTTTATAGCTATTCTTCATTATTGTACCTAATAGTTAAGCATATAGGCAATTTAATTTCTCTAACAGGGGACATTGAAGTATCTTCACATAAATCCAGATATTTGAACCCGAAAACATTAACTACTAATAAAATCCACCATAAAATTTATTGACAATCCAACTTCCATTTAAGTTTCCGAGATCATGCACTCATAGAGAAACTCCTTAGCATTAAAAAGAAAAGTTTCCTTTACTCAATTAACAAATTTTTACGACAGCTTAAACAATAGAAAGAAAGGAAAAGAAAAACCAGATAAAAATTAAATTATTAACTTATTATTCCACGAGTAAATTAACCAATTAAACTATCAAAATCAAATGCCATAAAACAAAAATCACATCAAACATCACATTCCACACACAAAAAAAGTAAAAATTAAGAATAATATTTTCATCCTACCTGAAAAATATATATTTTTCATTTTTCAGTCATGCACATATCTGCGGATACAAAACGAATATCAATGTATCATTACACGTACCTTGAGCTACGGGGAGTTGGAGAAGTAGGGGAGGTTTCGGTGAGTGAAACAGAAGCTGCATTTTCTGTGCTACCACCACTTCCACTTGCAATTGATGCATGAGCCACGAGTATCTTTTTTTGTGGCCTCAAATGTACTTTGTTGCTTAAGCTGGTGGATTTTGAGGTGATTTTTTGGTTCACCTCCGCCGTCATTTTATACTGTGTCGTCGCGGCCGGCGTTGCTGCCATCGCCATAGCTTTTCTACTCTAGCACAGGGAGTACGAAAACTGGAGAGGAGGCCGAGGCTTAAATTCGGCTACGAGGAACAGCAGGTTGGCGGGGTCCAGGCCCAAACTGAAAAGGGCCCAAAAATCTGAAATTCATTTTTTTTTTTTTTTTTATCTTTACAAAAATAAAAATTTATTTATTGGAATATTTACAAAACCCTTCCTAACTTAACCCGTTTCCTTCATTAAATTAAAAAAAAAAATTCTCAAACTCATTTTCACATAATAAAATATTTTGTACGGAAACCCAAATTTTTTCTTACTTTTAACTACATGTTTCCAAATCTAATTTTTTGTCTTTCCAAAAATCTCATTTTAACAGAAGACAAACACGAGTTTAGTGGTAAGGTTTTACGGTCTTCAACAAGTTCATATCTAAATTTTCTCATGTTTAGAAGGGTAAAGTTGACACACACTGTGTCTATTTGATGCAGATTTTTTAGAATAGATCTTGTTCAGCAGCGGACGCAGAAGTTAAAAGTTTAGGGGGCACAATCTTATTTGCAAAGAAATTTGGAGAAATTTTACAATGGAAAATTTAGGTCCAAAAAAAAATCATACCCCATGTTATATGGAATATGACGTAAGCAATTTGTAGATTCGATTAGCGTACGATCGTCGAACAATTTTTAAAGTTAGTATATTATCGAAATTTTCGAAATACTAATTTTGAACGGTTTACTTTGACAAGTCGTAACATTTACTACGATTAATCGTTTCGTACGACATTAACGACGTAAAAAACTAGATCGTGAACACTTCGAAATGGTATTAAGAATGCAATATTTCATCATTGTTTGATGGAGAGTTAAGATTTTATTAAAATGCGAGAGAAAAAGAGAAAAATTAAAGTTTATTGTGATTTTGTCACTGTTTGATTGTGATTAAAATCAAATTTTTAGTAAATTTTGATAAAAGTTAAATAGTTATGGATTCCATGAAATATGTTATTAAAATTAATTATTAACTTTGATTTAGATTAAAATGTATATTCCAATCGATACCAAACCTTAATTTAAAAAAAAAAAACACACACACACACACACACTCAAAAGTTGGGGGCCACTTGACCCTCCGGACCCCCCGGTCCGCCAGTAATCTTGTCCCTTAGCTAAAAAAGTTAATAAAAGACTTTAAGTCAAAATCGTGTACAAAATAGTAAGTTTAAGAGCTAAAGTACAAATTAGGAAAAGTTTAAGAATTGTGGTTTCAAGTCTTGAAAATGTTGCAATGATGTCTCATAATGAGATAAGAGGGTTTCTGAGTGTAAACGCGATATTGGGTCCTAAATGTAATTAGTGTAAAGTTTAAGAGCTAGATTGAAAATATTGAGAAATATATATAAAACGATAATGCGAGAATATGATTATTTAGTGATATTCAGGATCATCAGAGAATAACGAATATGATTTTGAAACTCTTTGATACTTTTGAGAACTTGAGGGATTAAAAAGAAAATATCTTCCAGTTTCAATAATTTATTTGAGCCAAATGTGTAATTAGTGGAGGAGTGAGAATTATTCTATCGAATATTGAGCTTATTCGAAGCTCTTATTAAATGGTGCATTATGAATTTGAGAAAAGTTGATTTCGTTAAGTCAAATTCGAGATATAGATCATTAAAATAAATTACTTGGTGGATAATATTAGTTTTCAAATTAAAAGAAATTATCATATTACTATTGGTCTCGTTGTATAGCTCGTTTTTAATTACATCGACTTGACTCAAGATAAAGTAGTACAAAACAATATGATTATCTATTGTTTAACTGAATATTAGACATTGAATTAGATGAATTTCGGTGATGAATCTGATTGGTTTATGTCTGTAGAATCAAATTTGGATTAGGATTCGTCTAAATATTTGGAGTCAAAAAGTAACGCCTACATTAGAGTCCAAACTGCACGTGCAAAATGCTCTTTTTATGTCGGTAATTTTTTATTTTTTTTTAATATAAAATTGCCTGTTTGAATTCACTTTGGAATAGGACGCATCTTATCGAGTTATAAATTTATAATTCACTACACGCATCCCTACATGTTAACAATTTCATGCAGGGGCGGAACCAGCCGTTTGAAGTAGGGGGGTCTCAGATTTAAAGATATAGAGATGAAGGGGTGGTGGCCCCCGAAAATTTTATTTTGAATACCTTATTAACAAAAAAATCAAAAAACATATAAAAGAAAGTACAAATATTTAATTTAATAAAATCATACCTTATTACAAGTGTTCCTTTCGAGTTCTCATACTTTGAAGTCGAAAACGAAAAATGAAATTGGTAGAATTTAAGATTTTTATTCAATTTGACCTTTTATCAGTTTACCTATCATATAGAGTTGAACCATATTGATTGGAGGCCCGTAAAGTTTATTCTTTTATTTTTTTAAGGAAATTGCATCGGGCGGCCAACAGTCTTAACACCTTTGAAAAATGTCTTTGTACCTCAAACGTCCTTGGCGGGATCCTAATTTTTAGCTCATGATTGGTACACATTAAAATTTTTATTCTCATTCTTCTACTCATTTTCAACCACACATTTTTTAATAAAATAATATTTTTCATCACATCAATAATTTTTCCTTCTTTATCAACCACACATTCTCTATTAATCTACTATTTCAGAATACATTCTTCCAAAATAATGTGGCTTAAACACACCCTTAATATGTTGTACGTAAATGAGTTTTATATTCTCTATTAAATTTTCATAATTTTCAATGGATGTTTTCTAGTCAAATAATTTTTGCAACTCATTGTGCAACGGAGGAAAACTTCACTAACACGCTGAAATTAAAAATTTTCCAAAAATCCTTTTTTTTTTTTATTTTTCTTAGTCTATATTGTCAAAATTTTAAGTTATACCATTATTTATTAAGTCCGTGTTTGAGTCTTATTCTATAAAAATTAATTTTTCTTCTAACTCATTTTTAATCACACATACTCTCAATAAAATAATTTTACATGTAAACTTAAAAAATATTCATACTTTCCATAAATTGGGGCTCAAACAAACCCAAAGTATGTCAAACTCTAATACCGTCTTGAATTATTTATTTGGGGTTATGCTACAAGTACATGATTTCAAAAATCCTGTACTTGCATACACCACACAATGAGGCGTGGGTGGGGGAGTTTTGGCAATATTTTATTTAACATGGGGCCCACCTCCATGTGAGATAAAATTTAAAATCCTGTGCAAATTCTGTGAAAATCAAATCTGTACTTGACGGTTAATCCTATTTTATTTGACGGTTAACATTAAGAAATTCATTTGAGTGTTGTGTCGGATTGTCAGATTTCAAGACGTTAGAGATTAATAATAGAGCAAGGCCTACCTGCTTGTAGACTCATTACAACAAAACTTATAATTTTTTTGAATAGACACTATTTTCAACATATTATGAGTAAAGATAAGAAAGTAAACAAATGAGAAACTTAGAACATGTTTGATAGCACCTAATTTTTTAGGGAAGTTTGAATTCGTTTTCCATTTTTCACATTTTAGGATGTTTGATAGTTAAACTTTCCATGAAATTCATTTTCCACATTTACCTCATTTTCCACCCAATTCTTGGTTTCAGGCTACTTTTTCTTTTTTTTTTTTTTTTTTTTTTTTTGGGCAATGAAAACAAATTTTATGGACAATTGTATAAAAAAAAAATTCCATTTAATAGATAATTTCCATGGAAAACAAAGTCAAACGAACACCAAAAGATCCAAAATTTCAACATTTTCTAGGTGGAAAATTATACTAATCAAACAAAATTAATTACAATTCTCAGTAAAACAAATTCTAGTCAATTCAATTCCTTATAATTTATTTTCTTTCCACTCAAATTTCATTTTTGCAATCAAACAGACCCTTAATGATACAAGATCAATGGCACCCAATACTTATCATTTCGCCATCGTCTAGGAACATGAAAGAATTTCTTAATGATATTACTTTTCAAGCAAGTTTTGTTCGTTCTAATTATTTGTATGATCCAATAAATTTTCCCTCGTACATCTTACTTATTGGTTCAAGGGTTGTATTACATGTAAATAATGGTTTACACAATGATTTGCATTCAAATGATGTGGTAAAATATGATTGTATTAAAATCTATTCAACCAAATAACGTATCCACTCCCTTTTTGATACTTTATCTATATGTAGACTATTACGTAACTCATTACGTACAAGCAGCATTATTCTTGATTTAATATTATAATAATACTACTTGCACAAAAAATTAAATCCCCACTCGATCCGAAATGTTACTCAATCAAGTTATATTTATCTACTTCAATTGTGTCAAAAAATTGTCATTCTTTTAAACGTGCTTTGAAATGATTGTATAATTGTCGTTCTAATTTGGTAAAAGATAACACTTCAATGACATCGGAACATGTAAAAAACTGTCGTCAATGCGAAAATCGCTGCATAAACATTGATTAAGAACAGTTTGTGTAAAAATTGTAGAAGGTGAAAGGTCCTCACTCATGGACGATGGCTTTATTAAAGTAAAGATTGCCACCACATAGAGGACGATTTTTTTTTTTACATAAACTCACAATTCAATTTATTCCGTCTCACAATTTCATCTGTTCCTCTCTAATTTTTTTTCATATATTCCCTTTCACGATTCCAAAGTTAAGTTCAGAATTGAGTCCACTTAATGTTTATCAAAATATATAATTTATGCTGTAAAAAGATGATGACGTCGTCATCGTAATTGAAGCCATAAATTTCAATTAGACAACAGAGGAAAAAAGGTTGAAAATGTAAAAAGAGGCCAATGGAATCATTCCAACGTGTGTACTTGTTCAGCTCGAAATTGTAGGTGACAAGACAGGAAATTAATGAAGTATGTATATTTTCTTCTATAAAAAAGCAAATAGTGGAAAATAATGGGGGACGGCTTTGGTGCATTATAAATCTTCTTACATTATTTATCCATATTTCAAAAATCTCCTATAAACATAGAAAGAAGTAGTTGAATCACTTGTAACTTCGCATCGACAATTAATCAAAGTCGTATTCTTCTTTGAAGTTAGCTTGAATTTTGTACATACAATTTTGACGTCAACAGAACCGATCTAACCCGTGAAGAGTGGGGAAAAGTGTAAGTACACGGGAATACTTGGTAGGAAATAAAATAACGTTGCAATCCTGAATAAATTTTTTTGGAACATGTGTCAAAAATTATCATACCATCATCGTATCTTTAGAAATCAGTAAGAGCTCGTATCATATCATATCATATCATTTGTACCGGAATGACCATATCATTCATATCATATCATAACTTTAACTTTCAAGAGCATAATAATTCATCAACATGAAAAAAAATAATTTAAATGAGATAGAATAAACTGCACATCATTGTCCTACATTGTCAGATCAAATTCTTGAAAGATAACCACAAAATTACGTTCCACACTGTTTTTTGCCTCTTTTTTTGTGTAGAAAACTTAGAGCCCGTTTGGTACACATTAAAATGAAAGAATGCATTTTTTTGAAGTGATGTGATGGAGAATATGTGGTTGAAAAAAAAAGAAAAGTTATTGATGTGATGAAAAATATTATTTTATTGAAAAATGTGTGATTAAAAATGAGTAGAAGAATGAGAATGGAAAAAATGATGTGACCTAAACAGGGGCTTATAATAAAACTCTATAGAAGTGTTGAACTTCGTGTAGAGATTGGCATGACTCTAGCACATGTCTTTATCCATGTGAAATGAAATATATCAACCAACCACTTAGTCAGGCACTTGGCAGTTGGCACTAGGGGTGGGCGCGGGTCGGTTCGGTTCGGTTCGGTTCGGTTTTTTTCGGTTCCAGAAATTTTCGGGTATTTAGTAAATGGAACCGTCGGTTCCAAATATAATTTTGGAACCATTCGGTTTCGGTTCAGTTCGGTTCGGTTCGGTTCTATTCGGTTCTATTCGGTTCCGTTCGGTTCCGTACTATAATTAAATTTTTTAACATTTAAAATAATACTACATAAATATACCTTAAAATGGATACCAATATTAATAACAAAAAGTAGATACAAATACCAAGTTCAATCTTAACTTTTACAAATTAACGTAATCTAATTTAATAACATATAAATAATAAGTTGTCAAATACAAATACCAAAAAGTAAATATTACTAATAAAACTTCGATATTCATATCAATAATTCATTTGCTTCAAACCTTCAAATCTACATAAAAGTGAAATATAAATTAGAAGTCACAAATATAAAATATTTTAAAGTATTGATAATACTTACCAACTATTTAATGTAATTATTAGTTGGTTGACTTTCCATACTAACTATTAAGAAACTATATAAGAAAAAATTGAAAAAAACACAACTAACAAGCATAAATAAACTCTAAATTGTTCAACTAATAAGATTTAATAAGAAAAAAGTTATTAATTTGTTTAGAAAAAATAAAAGAAATTAATTTATCCAATATAAAAAAAAAAGTTCGGTTCTTATTCGGTTCTTCGGTTCTTGGTCGAGAACCGAGAACCGAACCAAACCATTCGGTTCTCGATTCGGATACCCGTTCGGGTATTTCATTTTAAAAAACTCGCTCGGTTCGGTTCGGTTCGGTTCGGTTCCGGTTCGGTTCGGACATTTTGCCCAGCCCTAGTTGGCACGCTGGTAAAATTTTCACCAAAATATAAGGATGACCATTTGACTCATTCTACAACAATTCTACCATAATTCCCATTGCGCGGCTTCTCATACTTTCTCTCTCATTTAAATAAATTTTTTTTTTTATATTTTCTTTCTTTTTTGATAAAATTAATTACTAATTGCCCACAACTTGCTTTAACACATGTCCGCCATTAAAGTTTCTAAACTCATCAAATAATTCAATTAAAATACAATTCTGACAATATCTTTCAACCTCGATATCTTAGACTTCGTATTCCAAATTAACTTTTTCTCGAGCCTAAAATGCATGATTAATTACGACAAAATTAATCGTGCATGTTAACCACAAAATTACGTTCCACACTGTTGTTTGCCTCTTTTTTTGTGTAGAAAAATTATAATAGAACTCTATAAAAGTATTGAACTTCGTGTAAAGATTGACGTGACTTTAGCACACGTCTCTATCCATGTGAAATGAAATATATCAACCAACCACTTAATGGGACACTTGGCATGCTGGTAAAATTTTCCCCAAGATATGAGGAAGACCATTTGACTCATTCTACAACAATTCTGCTACAATTCCCACGCGGCTTCTCATACTTTCTCTCTCATTTAAATATTTTTTTTTATATTTTCTTTCTGTATTTTATAAAATCAATTACTAATTACCCACAACTTGCTTTAACACGTGTCCGCCATTAAAGTTTCTAAACTCATAAAATAATTTAATTAACATACAATTCACAATATCTTTCAACCTCGATATCTTTAACTTCTCTAATCCAAATTAATTTTTTTCTCGAGTCTAATATACATGATTAATTACGATCTATTCAACAAGTCCAATATTTATATACTTACTATTGCTCCATCAATATCTAAATATTTGACACAATTAAAAATTGGAATTTAATATATTTGTCACTTTAGTTCCTAACTTCAAAATATTTTTTTTAAAAAAAGCATATAAAATAATTAATTGTATTTTATAAAAAAATTTGGGACTTTACAGTAAAATAGTCAATTGTAGCAAATATTACATGTCATCAAAGTTGGACATTCCAAACTAGTATTTCGATAACATGTTAACTTTAAAAAATTTTCTACGATCGTACGCTAGCCAAATTCACATATAGTCCAAAACAATGAAAATAATAAAAGATACGTGAAATGTGCACCTTAAAAAGACACATCAAATTCATATTTTCTTTAAAAATTTTCAATTATTTAATTAATATTTATTATTTTTGCACGATAAATTTTTAATATAATTTACATTATTTTATTAGAAAATTTTACATCGGGCTTTTCCGGATACAAATTTTTGGATGTAAAATTTCCCACAATTTTTTTATGAGTTTGATTATAATTCAATTCAAAAATTTTAGAAATTTTAATCATACCCCATGTGAACTTTCGAGTGTTACATTCGAAAGTTTACATGGGGTATGATTTTTTTTTTTAATACAAATTTTCGGATGTAAAATTTATCACATTTTTTTGTAAGTTTGATTATGCCTTCTAAATTAAAATGTCTGCATCCGCCACTATCCTTGACCCCACTGTGTGTGTGTGCGTGTTACTTATCTACTTCAATGGTGCCAAAAAAATTGTCATTCTTTTAAACATGCCTTAAAATGATTGTATAATTTCCATCCTAATTTGGTCAAATGAATGGAAGAAATGACAAAAAAGGAAATTTGAAAATGATACCACTTGAACATATGCAATGTATAATTCTTGAATTACTCATAAAAGCAATAGTATAAACTTTTTTTTGTCTGAAAAATTAGGTAAAATATATTTTTTCTTTTTTAATCTTAATAAGATTGCATAAAATTTGAAATAATTATTAAATATATTGGAAAAAGGACGTAGTTACCGGTGAAAGAGCGGGGGTGGGGCCAGTGGGGGATTCCTATCTCCCATGTTGAAATTCGAGGAAAAAATATGATTTTTTATATTTTATTACTTTTTATATGCAATATTATTATATTTTGTGTTTTAAAAAAAAATTTATAGTTAAATTAGATCCTCACTCATCCGAATCCTAACTCCGTCCAATTATACTTATCTACTTCAATGGTGCCAAAAATTTATCATTCTTTTAAACATGCCTTAAATGATGAAACAAGCTATAAGAACATGGCCACACTTATGTCATTTTCCTAAAACGATTGTATAATTACCATCGAAATTTGGTAGAATGAATGGAAGAAATGACATGGAAAGAGACATCTGTAAGTAATACCACTTGAACATATGCAACGTATAATTCTTCAATTATTCATAAAAGCAATGGTATAAACGTTTTTTTTTTAAATAATGTAAAAAGATAATTTTTCTTCCAAAATTTGAAATAATTATTAAAAAATATAGAAAAATGACGTAGTCATCAGTGGCAGAGAGAGGTGGGGCAAGTGGGCTCCTTGGGCCTGTTGAAACAAAATTATGGTTTTTTTTTATATTTTATTTGCTATTTTTTGTAATATTATTATATTTTACGATTTAAAATTTTTTCATAATTAAATTAGATCTCTACTCGATCCGAATCCTAACTCCATCGAGTAATACCTATCTACTTAAATTGTGTTAAAAAAAAAAAAAAAAAGAAAACTGTCATTCTTTTAAGCATGCCTTAAAATGATTGTATGGTTGCCATCCTAATTTGGTAAAATGAATGGAAGAAATGAGAAAAAATGAGATTTGAAAATGATACCACTCGAACATATGTAATGTTATTATATTTTGTGTTTAAAAAAAAATAAATTCATAGTTAAATTAGATCTCCATTCGATCCGAATCCTAGTTCCGTCAACTTATACTTATCTACTTCAACGGTGCCAAAAATCTGTCAATCTTTAAAACATGCCTTAAAATGATTGTATAATTGTCGTCCTAATTTGGTAACATTTGAAAATGATACTTATTGAGCATATGTAATGTATAATTCTTGAATTATGCATAAAAGCAATGGTATAAACATTTTTTCTCCTTTTTTTTTCTGAAAAATAAGGTAAAAAATAATTTTCTTCTCTTTTCTTTGATTGCATAACAAAATTTCAAATAATCATTAAAAAATATAGGGAAATGACGTAGTTACTAGTGATGGAGAGAGGTGGAAGAAGTGGGATCCTTGGCCCTGCTGAAATAAAAAAAAAATATATGATTTTTTAATATTTTGTTTACTTTTTTTTTTTTTTTTGCAATATTATTATATTTTGTGTTTTAAAAAAAAAAATTGTTAAATTAGATCTCGACTCGATCAGAATCCTAGCTTCATCAAATTATACTTATCTACTTTAATGGTGCCAAAAAACTATCATTCTTTTAAACATGCCTTAAAATGATGAACCAAGCTATATGAACACGGCCACACTTAATGTCATTTTCCTAAAATGATTGTATAATTGTCATCCAAGTTTGGTAAAATGAATGGAAGAAATGACATGGAAAGACACATTTGAAAGTAATACCACTTGAACATATGCAATGTATAATTCTTCAATTATTCATAAAAGCAATGGTATAAACGTTTTTTTTTTTTTTTTTTGAAAAATAATGTAAAAAGATAATTTTTCTTCTCTTATCTTAATTTGCATAACAAAATTTGAAATAATTATTAAAAAATATAGAAAATTGACGTAGTTATCAGTGGCGGCCCCGTTGAAACAAAATTATGAATTTTTTTAATATTTTATTTGCTATTTTTTGTAATATTATTATATTTTGCGATTTAAAATTTTTTCATAATTAAATTAGATCCCCACTCGATCCGAATCCTAACTCCATCAAGTTATACCTATCTACTTAAAATGTGTAAAAAAAAACTGTCATCCTAATTTGGTAAAATGAAGGTAAGAAATGACGTAAAAAATGACATCTGAAAATGGTGAAAACGTTCATTCTTTTTTATATGTGTACGTAAATGAGTTTTATACTCTCTGTTAAATTTTTGTAATTTTCGATGGACGTTTTCAGTCAAATAATTTTTTCAACTCACTGCGACAAGAAAAAATTCACTCACTCAAATTAAAATTTTTCCAAATTCTGTTTTCCTTTTTCTAACTCTATATTGTCAAAATGTTAAGTTATTCCATTATTTATTAAATCTATGTTTAAGTCTCATTCCATAAAAATTAATTTTTCTTATGACTTATTTTCAATCATGCAATCTCCTGATCAAAAATTTTTACACGTAAACTTAAAAAATTTGCTTACTTCTTAATCACAAATTCTAAAAAAAAATCACTATTACAAAACATATTTTTCCAAAAAATGGGGTTCAAATTGACCCTAAGTATGTTAAACTCTAAGGCCGTCTTGAATTATTTAAGTATTGTGTCGGGTAGCTATATTTCAGGACGTTAACCTTCAAGTAGACTCGTTACAAAACTTGTAATTTTTATGTATAGACACTAATTTCAACATATTATATGATTAAAGATACGTTAGTAAACAAATGAGAAACTTAATGATACAAGATCATTGGCACCCGGAGCTCATCATTCAATCATTGTCTACAATTTTCAAGGTATGAAATGTGAAAGAATTTTTTAATGATATTTGTTGACCTCAAAAAATGCGCTAATAGAATCTCAATCGCGTCCCCTTCACGTAGACATTAGCTGCACACTGAACATCCCATTATAAGACAAATGCCACCTGTCGAGAAAAAAATTCGGCGATTATTTGCACTCCGACGGTAAAATTAACGGTCGGACGAAAAATAAAGAAAGTGCAAGAGAGGGAGACAGGATTGTCCAGGGTTTGAAAATTTTACCTTGATTATGAAGTGATATCACATATATGTAAGAGGCAAATGGGCAAAGTAGGTTAATGGACTGAGCCCAAACCCAATATGAGGTTGCATAGTTAAATATTTCCAATCAATTAAATAATCGATACCACGTCAGCCGATGTGCATGCCACATAATTTATATGTATAACAATAGTCCCCCCAAGTCTAAGTTCTATATTCATATTTGGGCCGGACTACGAAATATAAATAAACAAGTAGCCGAGATCTTACAGAATGCCTTAAAAATATGAACAGCTCCAATAAATAAGGGCTTACGAACTGCCTCGAAAATATACATTGTTCCCAAAAAGGCAAGGACTTACGAACTATCTTAGAAAATGTGTGTAGGCCTGAATAAGTGAGGAATTACAAATTGCCTCGAAATTTCGGTAGCATCTCCACTGTAATATGGACTAAACCAACATGTAATACAATATAATATCTCTACCGCTCATATATAAAATAATTTGGGATCCATTTTTCCCTCAAATTACTCATGACAATAAAATGATAATGACATATCAAAATTTTCGAAGATATAATATTCAGAGAGCCTATCTTGTATTACAGCAGGTCATATGCTTGCACAGCTTAGTGTAATAGTAGTGCTATAATGAAGCAACATGTTGATAATGTAGATAACATGTCATACGTATTGATAGTAGTGAAAATAGTATCATGACATGTTAGCATTGATGTGAAGTACATACATGGCAGTAATAATATAATGCATATGCTGCAATAATAATTTAATGATACAAAGATACTAATATAACAATAGTCCCCCTAAATCGAATATTAATATGCAGGCCAGACTTGAAGTATAAGCCACTATGATGAAGTTGATGCAAAGACGAGACTAAATATATAAGCAGCTGTGATAAACTGATGTAAGTAGTAGATACAATGCTCATAATGTACAAGTAACATAGGCGATGCTTTGGACATATAGCACAGGCAATACTCTGGACGTAAATAGTAAAGGCGATGCTGTGGATGTAAGTAGTAGAGGTGAAGCTCTAAATGTATAAGTAGTAAAGGCGATGCTGTGGATGTAAGTAGTAGAGGTGAAGCTCTAAATATATAAGTAGTTGAAGTGATGCTTTAGACATAAGTAGCAAATGTGATGCTCTGAATATAAGTAGTAGAAGCGATGCTCTGAATGTATAAGTATCAGAGGCGATGCTCTGGATATAAGTAGCTGTAATAAACTGACATCCTAATATGGGGTGGTGCATCCTGTCAAGGGCTTCCTCCATGGTGTTTGATCCAGTCATGAAAGGGTTTGTCTTCATATGTATTAAGGGACCAACTCTCATTACGAAGCAGTAAATAATTTAAGCCCTCTGAAGATAAGTAGAAGTGACATATCTAAAGCTGAATCAAAGCTCTAAATCAAGTTGATGGATCATCTCGAACTATCAAAATCTTATAAGCTAAGTGCGACGATAGTAAAAGACGAGGAATACACATCTCGTGAAATCAGGAATAAACATCTAGTGTGGTGGGGAATAAATATTCTGCTAAACGCTTATAAGCAGCCTTAGAATAATGAAGTTTTACAACTAAGCTTGACAATGGCGAGAGGTGAAGAATAAGCATCTTCCAAAGCTAAAAAATAAGCATTTGGTGAAGCTAGAAATAAGCATCTAGCTAGGCGGGTAATAAACATCCCACGAATAACTCTCGAATTATCGGAATCTTATAAGCTGGCCTCGGATAGGCTATCTTACAACTAGGCTCGATGATAATGAGAGACAAGGAATTAAGCCTCTCACGAATCTAAGAATAAGCGTCTGACGAGGTGGGGAATAACCATCCCGCGAATAGTTCTTAAACTTTCAAAATCTTATAAGCTGGCCTCGTATAGACGGGGTCTTACAACAAGGCTCGACGATAATGAAAGGTGAGGAATAAACACTCGCAAATCAAGGAATAAGGATTTGGCGAAACCAAGAATAAACATCCCACGAGTAACTCTTGAACTATTTAAGCCTTATAAGCTAACCTCGGATAGATGAGGTCTTACAACTAGACTCGATGATAGTAAGAGGCGATGAATAAGTATCTCGCAAAAATAGGAAATGCTCCTTTTGTAAAGGCAAACATGTCTAACTTGTACAACAAAGATTCTCTTTTTTCAAAGGAAAATATTTCAAGATTTCATCTCTTCCTTTATTCAAGGAATGAGGACTCAATATACCTCATATTCCTTTATTCAAGAAAGGAGCACATAAAATCACTGCACATGATAATACGAAATTCACAAGATAGGGCTCACCTCCAATAATTAGAAAATCTTGTTCGTAAAATTTCGCAAGTGTACGGATCGTGACAAGTAATAAAGTAGATTTATTAAGTTCGAGTATCGTCCCACAGAGATTAGTATTTACTATAAAATTTTAAACTAATCTAGTTTCAATTTAAATTAAAATGGTAACTAATGATCAAATCAAATATATATATATATATTAGCCCAATTCTTCCCACAATTTAGCTTCTATTTCTTTTTCCACTTCAGCCACTTTTTTTTTGACTTTTTCTATATCTCTTTTATTTTTTCCAATGGCTTTTGTGTGTAGATATAATATACCTCAATCAAATCATCCTCCAATCTGTGCGTGAATATCTTTTTTTTTTCCAACTTTCAGTCGCTTTCTCCAGTATATCTTCACCCGGCCACCCGTGAAAATTGTGTGTGTGTGTGTGTGTGTGTGTGTGTGTGTGTGTGTATATATATATATATATATATATATATATATATATATATATATATATATATATAATCTAAGCCACCAATGATTTGATCCATTTAGAAATCCAATTTAAGGCCCAATTAACTTTGTGTTTCTCCAAGTCATTCAATATTTCGAATTAATGCAGTTTAGTCCTTGTACTTTAAATTTTTGCCATTTTCTGCTATTTTGCATTCTTTTTTTCAATTCTTTATCAAACATAAAGTTTTACCTACAAAATATAATTTAACATAAATTAGCTAGAATTTTATTTAGAAGACAATAAAATATCATGATTTAGTGCCATAAATAAGTAATAAAACTACACTTATCACACCCCTAAATTTGAAGTTTTGTTTGTCCACAAACAAAACTAAAACCTAACAAAACACCAACACATAATGATAATTACCTAATTGGTGGCCAGTCAATCAAGTAAAGCAAAAAGATTTAGCTAGCTAACTTGGCTTTTTATCTCAAAATTAAAATCATAATATTAAATCTAATTACAGCTTCAAAATCACAGTATAGAAATTAAAATCTACTTCTCCAATGTAAAATCAACGTATGTGTGTGAAGAATTAAGTATAGTATTATTAATTTATAAGTTATTTCAATTCCCAACCCTCGATGGTCAAATATATTCTTTCATCACTCATAAGATTCACACACCCCCAAACTTATTCTTTTCGCTCTTTTCAAGTGTGTGAACTAATGTTGAATTTTATACTATCCTCAATTCTCTAATTTAGGTAAATCTCACTAATTGCTAATCAATATGTCAATAAACAAGGATTCTCCATAGTTTGATTGTTTCAATCTCTAGAATTTAATTAGGTTAATACTCCCTTATCAAAAATCAGATTTTTCCAAATAAGTGTTTGAGACATAACCAATGCATTTGGTGCGTTTTCTGTTTCATATTCCTACTTTTTTCTGATTTTCTAAAAAAGAAAAATTCAATTTTTTCTTTATTTGAAACATTTTCACCCTTAAACTTTATAAATGACCAATGTAACAAGCTTTCGACCGATAACTCTCAAGTCAGATGACCATAGGGCACAAGGTTTTAGAGACCCTTGCAGGCTTAATTGCTCTAATCAAAAAGGCTACGAAGAGAAATTTTCAAATAAAATAATAATTTTTTATGCCTTGATTAGTGCAATAGTACTCATTAAACACAATTTAAGAAAAACAACCTCTAACTTGATATTCACCAAATTTCATCCTATTGGTCATTTTGGGTTTAGCATATATGGTCCACTATTTCAACCTATCCAATTATGAATTCAACTTATTCATACACAATGCTTAACTTAATTCATGTGCTCAATATATATCGAATTTCACATGAAAAAACAAAAATTAATTTAAGGATGTCACTTATTCACTATTCATATATCAATTTATGATTCAATACATTCCTCATTACTAGCCGGTCAACTAACTCACAGAAGCAAACAAAAAGAAAATATTTTTCAATTTTTTTAATTAAAGCACACAAAAAATTATTATTAAAAAAAATGAAAACTCATATTTTTTACCTCCAAACTTAAACTAGACATTGTTCTCAATGTTGTAAATCCTAAATCCGCATATAAAGGGGTGGGGAAGAAGGTGAAGAAAAAACTTCCCTGATATAGCTTGTAATTCAGCGGCTAGCTTTCCTATTACTTCTGTTGGCTCCTTGTTCGAAATTGGTATAAATATTTCTTGATGTCATGTTTCTGAAAACTCAAATAAAGCATTAAAATCAAATAACTGGAACAAGTGTTTCTTAACTTTAACATCTAATAAACCAACAAAACGAAGACCTAATGGGAAATTGGGTAGGGATGATGAATCCTAAATAAACTTAAAATAAATTAGGCCATCCTAAAACGTAAAAACATAATAAATAAAAAAGGAAGAAAGCTTGGGTTGTTTCCGAAGAAGCGCTTATTTAACGTCATTAGCTTTACTTAACCAAATTGTCTACGTTGGATTTTTAGGTGGCACGTCTCTCATGATTCTAAACTTTATCTTTGGCTTTGCATTCTTCTTCACTATAGCATGGCAGATAGAATAGACGGCTTTAACTTCGGTATAGCCTTTAAAACCTCTTTTGGTTTGACATTGTTCGGAGGTTTCCAAGCCTTTTTCATATAGCTCTCCATTTTGTCAGGTGGATAGGCTTCATGAGCCAACATGAAGTCAAATACTTCATTGGGCCTTGAGCATTTACCAATAAGAGATGTATCCATTGCTGAATAAGTGGTAGTCATGTGCTGCACTAGAGAGTCATAGAATAAATCCATTTTTTCTCTGTTACCTACAACTGTTTCAACTGATTGGATCATATCGCAAGTGTCAGCTTTTTCTGGATGTTTCTTCACTTGATAGATGTTGAAATTTACGCTCTCATTATTAACCCGCAGTGTCAACATTCCTTTGTGTACGTCAATCAATACTCTTCCAGTAGCCAGGAAAGGTCTGCCTAAAATGATTGGAATATCCCGATTTTCTTCCATATCTAATACAATGAAATCTGTGGGGTAAATGAACTTGTCCACCTTTACTAAGACATCTTCAATAATCCGTATTGAATGTTTTATGGAGCGATCAGCCAGTTGAAATAATATCGTGGTTGGTTTGGCTTCTACAATCCCTAGTTTTCTGTACAAAGACAACGACATTCAATTTATACTTGCGCCAAGATCGCATAAAGTATGTTCAAAATATTTATCTCCTTTGGTACAAGTTATAGAAAACTCCATAGATCCTTGAGGTTAGGTGGCATTTTATTCTATAGACGTGTACTGCACTTTTTAGTTAGCATCACGATCTCATAATCCTCCAGCTTCCTCTTGTTAGCGAGAATTTCCTTCATGAATTTTGCGTAGCTGGGCATTTGTGCTAGAGCATCCTCGAATGGAATGCTGATTTCAGCTTTTTATACACTTCAATGAACTTGGAGAACTGTTTGTCCAGTTTATATTTGTGCAGTCTCTGCGGAAATAGAATTGGGGGTACATATTCTCTGATAGGAATGACCGCCTTAGCCTGTGGTATGTCTGAATTCTCTTTCAATGTTTTCTTAGTTGATTTTCAGATTCCTCCACTTGCTCCTCATCTGAAGTAGACACTTTATTTGTCTCTGCTACTAGTCTTTTCACTGTAATTTTAGGCAGGTGTACTCCACTTCTTGTTGTGATTGCTTACACATGTTTCCATTGGATTAGTTTGTGTGTTGCTAGGCAAGGTTCCTTGAGGTCTTTCCGATATATTGCGGGCCAACTGACCTATTTGAGTTTCCAACCCTTTTATGGCTACTAAATGATTTTGCAAAGTTGTTTCGGTCTTTGCCATATACTGGTCGGTCTTTCATATAAATTTACCCAAGATATCTTCTAGAGATGATTTTTTCTCTTGCTGTTGAAAACCAGGGGGGGCTACTGCCGATTATTTTGGTTGTTGCTTCAGGAGAAGTTAGGGTGATTACGCCCACCTGGGTTATATGTATTATTGAATGCATTGTTGTGTTAGAGTTGATAATTTTGAGCATAATTAACTTCCTCTATCTCTCAAGATGCCATATGACATTCCCCACTGTTGTGAGCTCCACAGCATATGCTACAAACCAAATATTTTGTTTGCACTGCTTTTGCTGAACCTCTCGTAGTCAAGTGATCTATAACATTCTTCTCCAAAGTTGACATCTGTGCTGATAATGCCAAGAAAGCATTCACCTCATGTAGACTTGTGTGGATCTTTTGGAAGGCCATATGGTATTGCTGGTAGCCATCATCTCATATAATTCTTCAACTTCATTCGGTGGTTTTAATGTGATAGATCCATTTGAGCTACATCCACCGATATATGACATGTAGGGTTTAAACTAGTGTAGAAGTACTGAACATGCAATTTTTTCTTAATACCGTGATTAGGACACTTCCTGATCAAGTCCTTAAACATTTCCCATGCTTCGTGAAAACTCTCTAATTCATCCTGCTAAAAAGTGGATATCTCGTGTCTTATTTTAATTACATTTGACATTGGAAAGTATTTTGTGACGAATTTTTGTACGAGATCATTCCAAGTCCTAATGCTTCCAACGGGTAGGGCATCCAACCATTCTCTTGCTCAATCTCTGAGTGTATGTGGGAAGATTCTCAACTTGATTGTTTCATCAGATTCTCCATGGAAATTATAGTTTTGGTAGATGTCCAAAAAGAGTGAGATGTGATTGTGTGGATTCTAATGAGATTTTCCATAAAATGATACTCCATTCTGGAACAATAAAATGATGTATGTCCTCAGTTGAAAGTTCGGTTGCTCCAATGGAAGATAAACGATGTTTGATTGATTTGGTGCAATATGTGGTGTGATGAATTGTCCAAGTGGCAAATCATCTTCATCAATTTCGACTGGTTGTTCAACCCTTGTTCAACCCATGTCGGTCGCACTTCTCTATTCTGTTCTGCTATGATGTTCTCTCATTGTTGTCTAATTCTATGGTTAAAAGTGCGTTCGATTTTTGGATAAAAGGGTACTAAATTACTTACTCTCGAACTTCGCATGCAAGGACACTTGCAACAAAAACGACAACAAAACACAAAAACAAAAACAAAGAAAAATAAATAAATTTAAATCAAAACTATAATTAATTAAAAATTTAAAGCAAATAAACTAATCCCAGGTAACGAGTCAAAAACTTGTTCGTGCAATTCCGCAAGGTACGGATCGTGACAAGTAATAAAGTGGATTTATTTAGTCTGAATATCGTCCCACAAATACTAGTATTTACTATAAAGTTTTAAACTAATCTAATTTCAATTTAAATTAAAATGGTAACTAATGATATCAAATCAAATTTAATTTCTATGTGAAATTCTAATAAATAAAATAACAAACTATTAATTAAAATAAAAAACTCAAATTAAAACTGGAGAAAATATTATGTGATGAGGCAGTTAGGATTTTCGATTTCACTTAGGTTATTTATCATACATTTAATTCCAATTTATTCACCCATTTTTCATACATGCCAATGATCGAATTAACCTGATGTAGTTAGTGATCTGATCTCTCTCGAGCAACACTAATCCTATTCATACACCCGAACTTACTATATCTCTATATAAATTCACACATATGAATGCATTTATCTATAAGAATTCAACAAAGATCGTATAGCTTATAATTATCTCTTATAATGCCTATGTTAATTATTGTACACGAGCCAGAATTATACATCACCTCCCGGTCTCAGTATTATCCCTAAATCTATTAATTGTTGCACAAATAAATAATAGCATTAAACACACAATAATTAATTAACAAGTATTAAAATGACACGAACATCTTGAAATTAAACATATAATAAAAACCTTAAGTTACATCATCAATCATAACAATAAAAATATTTAGCCACTCATAATATTGAATTTAAACATGCAAAAGTGTAAAGACATCACCAAAAACTGACGAAACGTGAAGCTACACGTGGATGCCGTCTCTGTTCGTCCGTTGGTGTATATGTATATAATTGTTTTAGCTTCCAACTTTGCTGCCACTTTACCGCCACAATTTCTTTGTGTTTCCTCCACCAACCTGCCTCTGTTTTCTACTACGTGCTGTGTGTGTAAATTTATTATATATATATATATATATATATATATATATATATATATATTAATTACAGCCGAATTCTTCCCACAATTTAGCTTATGTTCCTTTTTCCACTTCAGCCACTTTTTTTGACTTTTTCTATTTCTCTTTCTTTTATTTTCTCCAATGACTTTTGTGTGTAGATATAATATATGTCAATCAAATCAACCTCCAATCTGTGCGTGAATATCTTTTTTTTTTCAACTTCCAGCCGCTTTCTCCAGTATATCTTCCCCCGACCACCCATGAAAATATCGTGTGTGTGTGTAACCTAAGCCACCAATGATCTGGTCCATTTAGAAATCCAATTTGAGGCCCAATTAACTTTGTGTTTCTCCAAGTCATTCAATATTTCGAATTAATGCAGTTTAGTCCTCATACTTTGAATTTTTCTATTTTTGTACTATTTTGCTTTCTTTTCTTTGATTCTTCATCAAACATAAAGTTTTACCTACAAAATACAATTTAACATAAATTAGGTAGAATTTTATTCAGAAGACAATAAAATATCATGATTTAGCGCCACAAATAAGTAATAAAACTATACTTATAAAAAATCATGAGCTAGAATTCACCTTCAATAAATAATAAATCCACGAGCTACGTCTTGCCTTTAGTGATATGGGGTCTTACGAGCTAGTCCCGATGATGAGGTCTTAGAGCTTGCCTTCAATACATAGATATGATAATCAAAAGTGCTTTGAATAAGAGCAATTAAAGCTGGGCGTTCTGCTGAATTCAC
The DNA here is from genome assembly GCA_035079005.1 of Fraxinus americana. Lineage (NCBI taxonomy): Eukaryota > Viridiplantae > Streptophyta > Magnoliopsida > Lamiales > Oleaceae > Fraxinus > Fraxinus americana. Next base: position 16,670 of record JAVHZT010000215.1, on the reverse strand, counting down.
GGTACATGCTATTGGCCATTTCCAATATATAGGGGCAAAGATTGGATGACAACTTCATTTCCAGCAATTAAATTAAGCTCCATCATCATCCCCTTTTAAATTCTGTATAGATGTTTCATTTCCAATACAGTTTCATGCTAAGAAAATTATCGTTTGGCATATCACAAGCAAGACTGGCATATCCTTGCACAAATCTCATTCTATCTTTGGATTAGTTTGAATATACGTATCCCAAAAAATCATAATCATCAGTCCTAAATAGGGATGGACGTGGGTTGGGTTGGATCGATTTTTGTCCCAACCCAAACCCAACCCAACACGGTCGGTTTGATTGAAATTTAACCCAACCCAACCCACATAAAGATCGAAACCCAACCCAACCCAACCCAACCAAATGTCGGTCGGGTTGGGTTGGGTTGGGCGGGTTCGAAATTCTTAATTTAAATTCACTGCGTTCCCTTTCCCAAAGTCAGAAAAAGAAAAAAAACTTCAAATCTATTCCCAACTTGTCCATTTAAATTCACTGCATTTCATGATTCATTTAACTATGCACAATATCTTACATACAGAACCATAACAGTTGAAGAGAAAGCTGAAAAGAAACAGCTTGAAACAACAAAAAAAGGCAAAAACACACACCTTTAGTAATGAAGAGATTTACTTCTTTACTTTCTCCAATGTCCAACCTGCAAATCAAAAACTGTATGCTCTAAGTGATCTTTAATAATGAAGAGAAGTTAATATCCTTTAGTAGTTTTCTAGTTCAAATAAATATTACCAGGCTGTTTACTGTGACATTGGAGCCAATTGACATAATATAATTGCAGGTTGTGGCCATAGAAGTGTCAAGGATCAATCTACAGATTCTACACAAAAATAAGAAGAAAAATGTCAACAAGGGCTCGTAGAATGTATCATTGTTTGAAAAGCTCTAGAAGTTCAACTTACATCCTCGAGCCAATGCCATCTCCCCATTTTTCCCAAAAGCATCAAGCATCACTTTCTGTGAAACAATACATGGCTTAGGCATTTCATCAAACATCTTATATGCGCTACTCAAATCACCCATTTGCGAGTAGACAGATTGGTGGTGAAGCATGTGGGTAAAGAGGAGGAGGGTAGACTGGTAGTGCGGGATTGACGGAGATTCAAGTAGGCTCTGATGAGAGTGCTGCAGAGCAGAGTATTAATCCATTGATCGACAATATGGAAGTAGCCATTGCTGGTTAACAATGAATGGATTTGTTCAAATTGGTTTGAGTATTTGCTGAAATGTTGCAGAAAGTTGAGTAGGTGTTGAGGTGAAAGTAGATTCGACATTAATATTCTGCCATGCCCGTTTACTGGGCATTAATTTTTGGTTGTTTTCACTAATTGTTCCTCAAACAACTTGAACCCACCACTGTAATTCAGGCAACTAAATGGCGAGCAGCCACATGTGATATATATAAATGCCCTTATTCGCAATGGAACATGGCAGCTCGTCCTTCACCAAACATCCCAAAACATAATGGGAAGAAGAAAAGAAGGTAACTGAAATTTTTCGGTTTGTGCGGCGGGAGAGTTAAGAAGAAAAGGTTACTGAAATTTCTAGGGCTTCTTTATCTTTTGTATTTTTTTTTTTTTTTTGTCGAGTTGGATTGGGTTGGGTTCAACCGGGTTGTGTTCCCTAACCCACAACCCGACCCGGTAGTGTAACCCAATACCCAAAACCCACCTAAAAACACCAAAAAGTCAACCCAACCCGATCGGGTTGGGTTGGGTCGGTCGATTTTCGTGGGTTGGATTGGATTTTGCCCACCCCTAGTCCTAAATATAAGTAGATTCTTTGGAATAAAATTATTTCCCAAGACAACCAGTGTCATAAGAAATCCATACTCCGAAATCCTACCATGACATTAATTTTTGCTACGACATTAGCTTTGCATGATATAGAAATTCCACCAACATGTTGTACCCAAACTTGGAAATATATATTCCAATGGATTTGAGAGATTGAAAGAGAATGCAGGTGTTGTGTCCATATTACTGTGAGTCGAGTTTTTTTTTTTTTTTTCAATAATCAAATCCCAACTTTTTCCCAGATTTCATCAATATTATCAAATGATGATAAAATTTTTTTCTAAAGGCGCGTACTTTCTTTATAATTTGGGTTATGGGAACAAAATGTTCAACACAACATGTAGCTCAATTATATGCATCAAATAAAGTGTTGTCAACATGGATAACTACCTTAAAGATTTTGAACCACCTTTTCATGCGGTTGGGCAAAAATCAATTCGAACCAGTCAAACTAATCAACTGTTGACCTAAACCAACTGGTTTGGGTTGGTATTTTAGTTCAATTGGGTTGGATTCGAGTTAGAAAATCAAATTTTAGGTTGGGTTGGGTTCCGGGTTACCTATTGAACCCCAATGAAACACAACCCTACTCCACCCAACCCCAATAAACTAAAAAATATTTTTAAAAAATAGTACTTAATACCAAAAACCAAATTATCAAAATTCTCTTATGCCTCACGTCTCTTCCGCCTCTCATTGCTGCTCGTGCCTCGACTTTTCAACTCAAAATTTTGACTAAACACTTGAATTGAAGGATGAGATTTATATTTTTAGTATTTAGGTTAACTTCATTTTGTTCAATAGGTATAATATGCATGTATTCAACATGTATTTATATTCATTTAATATGTATTTAATTTGATCATGGTATAATTTATTTAGCGGGTTTTACAATATTTTTAATTTATATTTTTCTATTGGAATAGAACTTAACCCCACGAACCATTGATCAAACTTCAATCGACTTAAGGTCTTTCAAATCTCCCTTTTTAATGTAATTGAAATTGGTCCAAATTGAAATGGTATCAAACTTAAAAAAATTGTTCAAATTCAATTAAAAACTCTCAACTATTGGGCCCATAAAAAAATTTTCCAACAAAAGATTAACTACATCCAACTTGAATTGGACTCAAGTCTAAACCAATCAACCCAACCGAAACCAACTTGAGTTTGGTCAGTTTGGATTGGGTTGGGTTTCAACCGTGAATGGGTTGGTTTCGATTTGAATTATTGTCAAATCGAACATATTGGGTTAGGTTAGGTTGGGTTGGACTCAAAACCAATCTTACCCAACCCACGTCCAACCCTACCTTTTCATATTATTCACAGTAATTGACCCCAAATTGCCCATTGAAATATGATGCACACGACATTTGTCCAACCTAATAACAATTGATGTATGTAGGATATTGTAGAAGGATGGAAAAATCGAATCAACCAATACAATCACCATGTAAAATAATAGAGATAGCTAGTTCTGGAAACTTGTTGGAAAAAACTTGCCGATTTAGAATGTTTAGGCAGAAATGTAGAAATTGAGACAATTTGGATGAAACTAAAATATCAAGCCCAACAAAGCTAATGAACGTAGGAGGTGGCCCAAAAAAGAAAGTGGCAACCCAATTAAAAAGAACATGTGCTAGCAAATAGGAGTATCTAATGGGCCCAAATGATTTTGAGAAGTTATGAGGCCCAAGCAAAATCAATTGAGACATATCACTTTGTGCACAATTGTGTAACGCAAATGTGAGTAGATATGTGACTAGAATTTACCCCTGTGACGTTAAATTTATAGTAATTACGCCCATCAAGTAATGTAATGCATACCATAATGTCTCTTTGACCATGATTTGTGTCTGTTTTCATAATTTATCTATGTGCCAAATATTCTCCACTTTCTTTGCTTGTTGTATGGAGTCATTCATCCTTGTTGTTGCTATATCATAATTGATGTTATATAAATCTTGTAGATATAGAAATGATCGAGTTTAGTTTGCATCCTACTAAGGTGACAGTCACAATGAACTAAGTATTGAACATTAATCTGCCTCCGATCAGAACAAATAGTGAGAGTAATCTTTTGTCGTACATGACTGTAAAAGGTATAGATTGTGACCCTTCTAAATACTCCATGACCATTGAGGCCACATCTACTGAAATTGGACAATAATATGTCAGTTTTCCAAGGAATATAGAAGATGCAGAGTGTTTCATAATAACGAGGTACAGAAATTGAGCATATCTTTTTTTTGCCATACAAAACATGTTCAAATTTATGGTTATTCGATTAGACAAAAATGAATATCTTATCAAGTGTTCACATGATGAGTGTAGTTAGATATGCAGATCTTCAATGTTGGGAAAAAAAAAAGAGCTCTTTAAGATTAAAAAGATTACTAATGGTCACACATATGCTTCAAAGATAGTATTATGATCTCACAGGCAAGTGTCAAAATTTGTAGCTATATACACTCCAAACGATATATGTAATGATATGTTATATACCTACGGAGTTTCTTTGAACTATGTTAAAGCATAGAGATCTCAAGAAAAGAGCTACCAAGATACTTTATATGCTTGAATAGACAAATCCTGGAACCGTCACAAGAGTAGAGGTTGGTAATTACAATAGATTCAAGTACTGCTAATCAATTCGAGGATAGGTCATTTTATACTTGTAATTGTGGTTGATAGCATGTACTTGAATGGACACTACGGTGTATTCTATTCACAGTATATACACATGATGCGAATAACAGCATATTCATACTTGCGTTTGGAATTGGAGATAATGAAAATGATAGATCTTGGATCTGGTTTTTCGAAAGCCTAAAGAATGCTTATGGGAATAGAGAAGGATTGTGTATTGTATCGGATCACCAGAACAATATCAAGAATGCAATTGAACGTGTTTATCCAGAGACTTGTCATAGGATTTGTTCATATTATCTTCTACAAAACTTGAAATCCTAAATTAGGTCACAACTTAACTCAAGCATTCAATTCAATTGTTCGTGCATACACGTTGTCAAAGTTCGAGTACAACATACAACAGTTTGACATAATCAATGATAATATTAGGGGTTACTTGGTAAGATATTACTTTCAATCATTAAATAATGTCACATTTGTTATAGATCTTACTTTTCATTAATACTTTGTATATGTAGAATGAAGTTGGACCAAAAAGGTGGTCATGATTCCACATGCCTGCGAACAGGTATTCCATCATTAGGGTTGGGCAAAACCCGCCCGAACCCGACTAACCCGCCCAACCCGACCCAAACCGATCGGTTTAGGTCGGTTTTTAGTTTTTTTTTGTGAGTTTCGGGTATAGGAATGATTAATTGGGTCGGGTTGGGTCAGGTTGCGGGTCACCCAAAAAAACCCACCCAACCTGACCCGCCTGTATTTAAAAAAAAAAAAAAAAAACATAAAAGGGGTAAAAAAAGCCCTAAACTCACAGTCTCACACAATGGCAGTGGCACAACACGAATTCACGCCCTCTCTCGTCTCCATTCTTCACGCCGCAGCCCTAACGCCAACAGCAACTCTTGCTCCCATAATTTTCTCTCCAATCATTGACGAAGATCTTCGTTTTACCTTACCGGTCGTCATTTTGTCCACACTGCAGTGCTGGCTAAGTTTATTTCCTTATTTTCTATACCTGTTTCTTTCTCCTATCATCATTTTTTCTCTGCTTCTCATATGTGGCTTAACTCCTGAGATTTGAGAGTTGGAACTCTAAATGCTATGGTTGTTTGTGAAAGTTAAGGATAAACACGAATATCTTTTGTTGTTAAGGTCCTGAAGGAGTGTTGATTTTCTGTTTTTTTTTTCAATTTCGCCCTTGATAGCTTTTGGAGGTCAGAGGCCTTGTTTGGGTTGAAGGGGCAAGGTTATAGAAGTTGACATTCTTTCTATATTAGCAAGTAGTTGACATTCCAATTATTTCTGTCAGCTTTCCCTTTTTTCCCCTCTTTCTGCCATGAAAATAGATGTATTCCTTAGGTTGCACAATGATTTACTGTGATACACATCCATTGCCTGGTTAATATTTCATCCATTTTCATGTTATTCATATATTTCATTTTAGACTTTAGGACATGCATTTACTGGGTCGGAATCTATTTTTATTTTAGTTTTAGTTACAAATGATTTGAGAAGTGAAAACGTTAGAGATTGCTGATGGGGACTAAATGCCCTCTCAAAAGTTCAAAAATGATGAAAATGTGATTCTTTCTTTAGTGCAGCTTTTGGCACTTGTGGAACTATTTTTATTAGTGAATGTTTATGGGCCTAGTGGAAGCATAGTGTTCTGTGGGATTCTTTCTTTGGTTCAACTTTTGTTACTCATTGAACTATGTATAATATTGAATGTTTATAGGCTTAGTGGAAGCACAGTGCTCTGGACCCTTTTTTTTTTTTTTTAAATTCCTGTTCAACTAGGCTAGAAGAGTTTTCTTCGCAGTCTTTTGGATTCATATACATCAGCGCCATTTGTGAACAAATGGCGAACTACAAACCGACCACCCCGACCAAACTTGGTTGGGTTGGGTTGGGTTGATTTTTTTCCAAACCGAATATGTTGGGCTGGTTTTGGGTTGAGTAAAAACCCGACCCACGCCCAACCCTATCCATGATGACGTCTGATGTAGTGGAATGAGTGAATGTGATCGCAAAAGCAGCAAAGAACTTTCCTGTTGAAGTCATTTTGACAAACTATACAATCTTGATTTTGTAAGAATAGAGACATTGCAAATGACACTTTTTACGAAATTGTCTACTAAGTATGAGAAATTGATGAGAGAAATAAGCATAGATTTGAGGAACATGAGGGTAACGATGATATTTGTTACATGAAATTTAATATATGTGACCTAAAAATGAACCATAACTTTAAAAATGTAACCTAACATGTTGGTTATATCTCTGTGTAGGTTTCACCTGCCACCCAAAAAATATTTTCGATTGTTGACGAGAGCTCATCATTTGTCGTTTATATAGAGCAGCATACTTACACATGTAGGATGTTTCAAGATGATCAAATACCGTGTCTACACACGTTGGCAATGAGCAATTACAAAGAAAAATCCATATGATTATTATTCATACTTTTACACACGAGAGGCGTACATGAAGGCGCACAAAGATACTGTTTACCTAGTTGAAATTCCAAATGAATGGATTGTGTCTCGAAAAATAGAAAACATAATCGTATCAACACCTAATAAAAAGAAGAGTTCGGGAAGACCTGCTGAAAAGAGGAAAAGGCCATCCTATGAGGGAAAACAAATAGTGAAATGTGGACGTTGTTAATGAAGTGGTCACAATTGCAGAATGTGCACCAACTTGATTCCATTAAGCCAAAACCAACCGAAATGAAACGAAATGATCCGTTTTTTGATATACTCTTCATTATTTCATTAGTTAAGCCTAACATGTCACATGTGCAGATGAAAACTGTGACTCTGAAATGGATAATCACTGTTTTGAAAATTTATCATTAATTTGTGCCAATGGAAAAAGATAGGTGACCTGTTGAAATGTGACATAACATTTTTATGTGTAACTGTAGCAAGTGGAATTGGGACTCTGAAATTGATTATTGTAAATGTAAAACTAGATCAAAATTTGTGACTAGTTAGAATAAATGACATTTGGACAGTGATCTGTGTCCCTACAGAGTGATCTATAATCTCAAATATTTAATAGTCAAATGTTAACCTTAGAATTGCGACTTTCTATTTGATAACTAACATCTAAAATGTAAAATAAATGAACCATACTAGCAATATTATAAAAACCATTTATGACATGTGAACTTTTATCATCCTGGGATCTGTGACCTATGAATTCTGACAATTGTATTAAAATATGATATTTTTGACCTGCTAATAATATTATACACTCATTTGTAACCTGTAGACATTAGTTACAATAAGATATTTTACCAATAATTTATAACATGTAAATTAAAATAAGAGAACTATAACCCATTGATAATATTATAAAATCATTTGAAACCTATAGACATTGGTCACAGTAAGATCTGTGACCATTGAATTATAACATCTAAATTAAAATATGAAAGTAGTGACCTACTAGAGTGTATGTCACATGTGAACATTCAAACATCAGTCAAAATGAAAAACTAATAGAAATTCAGAAGACACGTGAACAATCGTAGTTTCAAGCTATTGCATTAACATACATGATTCAAAATATTCATGTATCCTATTTCCAACATTCATAAACATTGTGCATCTACTAGCTACTAAACTGAGATTCTACTATCACTATATTTCAATGCTCTCTTCTATTCGCTTCAACTTTGTGGGCTTCTTGATCTCCTTATATTTAATGAGTAATATAGTAATGTCTAACCTAGCTCCTAGCATCAAACGTCATCAACATGGACTTCATGTCGTTATAAAGCATTTACTCTACATACTTAATCACATAGATGCCGTAATAGTGGCTGAAAATAATTCACAGAATAGTGTATCAGAAATGACAATGTAAGTGTAATAGTATGTTTGTAAATAAAAAATAAGTCACAAATATACACATTCTGTTGATGCGGAATGTTATTAGCAACGAATACCATCATCTTCATTGGATCTTCATCATGGTCAACAAATATTCTTTTCCAGATGCCCAACCAGTTGTAAAATGCGAGATAGTTCTTGCTAATTGTTCAAACCCAACATAAACCATGTTTTCCTGAAACGTCTTATAGCGGAATTGAATACATATTATTTATGCCCTCTTATGTTCAAATAGTAAAGCATCCAATGTTCACGATTCGTGAGCAGTATTAGCAAAAACACATATTCAACTTCAGCCCAAGGACGACAAAATTCTAGTTGACCACTTGTAGCAACTTTAACAAGATATGAATATGTCATTATCACGTTCGGCTCTTTCATGAATTGAGGAAATATGTTTTTTTATCTTAGCCTAAAACAAGGAATCAGTCGTCGTAGCGCTCAATTTGGCATGCTAACTTTTTATTGTAAATTATCGTAGATAATAGAAACATACATCCATTTGCTCTCAAATAAGAAAGAAATTAAAAATAACATTGATATGCGACCTAAACAAAATAAGTTGTGACTTATGCATTGTGCCCTTCTACAGATGTACTTGTAATGTGTGCATTGTGTTATTCTACAAATGTACTTGTGATATGTGCAACATATGACGTGCACACAAATATATAACATGTGCACACAAATCTGTGATCTGTAACCTATAACTTGTGCAATGTGACTTGTATCAATTGAAGTATACCGTGCTACTCAACGACGATTCTGAACATATAAGCTCGTGCCACTATATTTTAGATCCTACCGGGATAATCGAGGACAAAAGGTAAACAAATGATATCATTTGCGTCTTTAAATTTCTTTCTGAAAATGAACGAAAAATATTGAGTAAAAATGTAGTTGTGACTTAGTTATAAAGCCCAACACACAAATTTGGACCCATTTGTACTCGTTTCTTGATTTGTAACATTTATTGAACCAGTTCTAAAATGCAACAATAGCAGCCTCGTCGACTTGCTTATTATACTTGTCAAAAATGACAACACTATCTGAATGCTTACTTTATTTTCCTGCACCAGAACATATGGGGATTGTAATATCCTTGTAGGCCTGGGAGCCCTCTTACTCGGTAGTCTAGACGTTGGTATGGAAGGAGGTGATCCTTGCATAATGATAAAACATTGAAGGCAGCATCTAGATGATATCATAGATTTGTGCCCTTGTCTGGTATCAATGATCTGTGTAAATAGTAACTTATTGTGTGCCATTAAATGTAAGGATTTGTGATGTGTATGTGATGTCTATTTAAAAAAAATGTATGTTATGTGACATGTACACGCAACACCATGTGAGTACATGATCTGCAAACACCAATTTGTGACATGTGCACGCAGATTTGTAATCTATGCACACAATTACGTGACCCGTGACATGTGCACACAAATATTGACCTGTAACATGCACACATAAATCTATGACCTATGTACACAAATTTGTGACCTATGGAAAAAACTATGTATGTAAATGGATTTATAATACCGTTTGCTCATGAATTTTGGTCTTTTTCATCACGCCACTTGCTTATCAATTTCGATCTTTTTCAATAGACCTGCTAAAATAGCATCAACCTACTGTTATACTTCTTTGGATTTAAACATGTTAAGCAGGTTGACTACGTTTGAAGTGATTTGAGTTAATGCAATCCCCAAACCAAATGATGGGGTCGGAGGAAAGTATGGGTATTAAAGTTTATTAGCAGAGTCCATTATCCTTACATTTCTTGTCTATTGTTTGTTCAATGTTTGTAACGTGAATGTAACACAAAATTAATTTTCAATGTCAAATACTGACTATGAAAACTATTGGCACTTATAGATGTACTTACTTTCTCTAGGTCCTCTACAACTCCGGTACTTTGCCTTTTATTTTTGTTATTGAATTTTTTCAATATTGCATCAATCATATTTGATATCAAAATAGTCACAGAATCTGATAAAAAGGTCATGTTCAATCTTATGTCCACCATGTCAGATTTAATATCACTTTACGTGCGAATAATCTGATTTATCTTATTATTCCTATCCCCCCTTTAATGATGATCACAGTTATTTGACATCATTGAGCTGCACAATTAAATATGTATTCTTCTAATGGAGTTCAAAGATTTGACCACTCAACTCCTTCAATTGTTCAAGCACATATAATTGAATATTTAACAACCCTTCAATGAATACATGACTGTAACATAGGGTTGTTAACATATAACACATGCTCTGTGACTTTTAAACTTAAATCTGTAACAACTTACATCTAATTGTGGTCCATCATTTGCACGTGTGGCCTACGGCTCCGTTGGAATATGTACATCAGGTGTTGTGGCTTCGTGGATAATATTTATGTGTTGTCTGCTGTTTGGTATGAGAATGGAAATAATGGAAGGTCTTCTGCCTTTTTCATGGAAAATCATCAAAATCATCGTCGCCGCCTTCATCAACGTCGCTTGAATGACATTTTCGTCAGTCCATAATCATTAGCAAACATGTTTTGGATTTATCAAATTGGACAGTTGCACTCGTTCCTGCATGACCTGACTCTTTGCAATGTATGTCTCCTGGTATATGTGGTTGTCTTGGTTTCGTGTATGGAACACCACTCATATATGAAGCCACCACTCGAAGTTAGATAAATCGATGTCTTATACTTGAAGTTGTGACCAAAATATAATTGAATCACTTATGAGTCATGAAATCATGCATGGAGTATCATTAATTGTGATCTCAATTCATTCAATGTCATTATTGTAATAAGACAATAAATATCATGAAATCATACATGTGACCTGGGAGTCGTGTATGTGATCTGTGAATGCATACTGTAAGTTGTGACAAATTTGTTACATATATGAATTGTTTGATATGTGACTGCATGCTGTGACATTCAATTTATTTGTGACATATCTGTATATCACTTGTGGCCTTCAAACTATGTATTATGCCCATTGAACGGGATTTGTGACTACTATATGAAATTGGAATTTTGTATACTACAAAAACTACATTTTACTAGCAAAGTATTTAAACACTTGCATCCGAATAGGAAAAGACATCTTATTCCAATTTAACACCAGATAACTGTTTATCCGACATCCAGATCATAATGTGGGTATACCTGTTCCCCATCATATTTGTCACGGTCCATTAAGGCTGGGAATGAACTTATAAATCCAGACTTAAAATGCAACCAAAAAGGCTTTCAGTCTATAGTGGGGATTTCAATTACACAAACCCTCATTCAGAGATTTTATATATATCTTAAATAAATCCTTACTCCAAGGAAACATCTTTATCATGTCAAAATCTTCTACCAGAGCAAATAAATAGTTTTCATCTTCTTGTATGACGTAGAGAACAAGTAGGAGGTAATCAAATATGAAATCTCAAACCTCACAACATCATGATCATCTACGTCTGAGACATTCTGGAATACAGCTCTCACATCTTTGTTGTAACTAGTTTCAAATCCCTAAAATATGTTTCCTTAATCCTAGATGGAACATTATCAAGCATTTTTTTGACATTCTTACCAATATATATGAGTCCTATGACTAAATAGAACTCACACAACGAAAATTGCATGTATCTATTTGTAACCTTGAACCACATCTCATTAGGATTTGGTTGTTTCATCTCCCTCAATAAAAAATAGTGTATTAGTTGGGGGCTACAAAAAAAATTCGTGGCATTCCATGCAGTACGAGAAACATGTGTATGCTAGAATGACCCTTTGTTTGCCAGTGAATTTTGATGTAAAATTTGACAGAACATTCTTGGCGGTAATTTTAACCGGAAACCATAGATCTTCGGGGATCATGTACTTCCATTCCTGCAACACATTACAGAAAGTTCAAACATATATCAAATATTTTGTACTTGTACACACAATCATCTAACAAAAAATAAATAATACTATCTAAGAACGAGGTAAAAAACATGTCACAATCTCAACATAATTCGTAAAATTGGATACAATCTCTTCAAAATTCACACGTTCTAGTCAACAAAATTGGTCACATTCTCTTAACATTGTGCACACAATCATCTAATGAAAACACATAATACTATTTAAGAACCAGATCCAAAACATGTCATAGTCTCAACATAGTTCATAAAATTGGTCACATTCTCTTAACAGATAATATAGAAATGACGGTCCCAAATCACTGTCAAAAATAATTGTCGAACCGATGATATTAATAGTCACACAGACGAATAATGACACACAAGATATTATACAACTGGTAATAGATATGCATAACATTTCACAATAGAAATCGTAGGTCGCAAATGGAAAAATTTCCTACCAAATTAACACTATGCTACTCATACTCACCCAACAAATTTGAAAAATGAATTACCCATTAGCTCAAAGGACTACAAAATTTACTTACATTCTTCGATTTAGGTTTTTACGAGTCAACTCCATTTGTGAAGTTTGGTTTTCTTCTTTTTCCTTGTTTACTTTCAGGTGCATCACTGGCTTTGGATTGTGATTTCCGGTCACAACTCCTTGTTATCGCCATTCAAAATTTTCAGTGACAACCTTTGTCACCACCTTCACTCTTCATGAACAACAATCAGAATGGTGAAGATTTTGACAATTTTATTTAGGTAACACGAGTGTAATGGGAGAGTGGGTTCGAATATTGATTGAAATAAAGGAAGATAGTGTGTTTACTGATTATGAGAGAGTGTGTTCGAAGATTAGCAATTTTTTTGAAATAGTGTTTACTTATTTGAAAACTTTCTCTCTCTAGTTTCAACATGAAAGGCGATAGTGGTTATGGTGAATATATATTTATTTAAAACATATTAATTAATTAATACTTGAATTTTGTATTATGAAACTTAATTCTTGATTTATGAAAATGGATCTTTAAATACTACCCAGACTGTAATTTTCAGTTGGCATAAACTTTTATCCCAAGTTCAAATAGCCCCCAACTAACTTGCATCATTTGCAATCTGTTGTATCGGAAAAAAAATTCACACCAATTTAGAAAGAGTGCCAATTGTTAGACAAAATATCTTGTAAAAGTTGAATAGACAATGCGTGGTCTAAACACGCCACCAATGTCTTGTCTCCATTAAAATTAATGCATACAGAATTAGGAGAGAGCACAATAATATTCTGCAGTGTATTGCGAGGTTGTTGAATTGCTGGAAGTTTGCATATCAATGGTGGTCACCGGATTCCAAGAGATGCGACAGCTGCTTCAATGAAGGTCACTGGACTAGAAACTTTTTTCAGTGCATTTCATCGGGCAGGTTGCTAGCGCTTGTAAACTCTTCTTTGCTTATAGCACAACATTCTAATTACCTTTAGTCTTCATTTCTCTGTTTGAAATTACCCACGCTAGTCCAGGTCCAAACCACCGACAAGCCATATGAAGATGGGTTTTCTCTTTTACGTCTGACACCGACACCTATTATTCTTTCTTTGTGGCGGTCGTTGATGGAAGAACCTAGAAGTTACATCTTACTCAAAGCTTTGTCATCCTATACATTTCTACATTGAAAGCTTGACAAATGGGTTACATGTTGGAAGAAAATGAACTCCTTTGAATACTTGAATTTTGTTGTTAGACTCTCTAGTGTGATTTGTACAACAAGGTGGGTTTTAGAGAATTTTTGTTTTATAATTTATGTGGTGGGAAAGGGATTTGATTGTGATTGTTCCAATATCTTTCTGCTACTAGTTCTTTAGTTTGGAAATTCTCATACCAGTAGCATTTTTCTTCAATTTTGACCTTTCCAGTTTCTAGGAGAAATTTGCCCGAAAAATTCCTTTTTCGATAGCTTTTTGTATATGGTAGAACATGGTTAATGTACTAATTTTCTATGAACGGTGTCAATCTATTGATCTCAAAAATTGCTTCAACAGAATTCCCTTCACACGGACATCACCTACACACTGAATACCTCGTTAGAACGTAAAGGTCACCGGTCGAGAAAAAGGTCCAGTACTCATTTGCACTCCAACGATCAAATCAACGGCCAAACAAAAAATAAAGAGAATGCAAGAGATGGATTGGCTAGGGTTTGAAAATCTTACCTTAATTGTAAAGTGATATAACCTATATATAGGAGGCAAGTAGGCCAAGTGGGTTAATAGATCGAGCCCAAGTGTCACGGACAGCAGCTTTATCTAAACCCCATGACCCTATCGCAGCCGTAGTTTGCCCAACTTCGGCCGTACATTATAAATATTTCATTTAATTGTAAAATAGTTGATAATTAGAAAAGTTTAGTATGATTCTTCGACTTTTTAACGTCTACTCCAATCATAGGGGTTTTTGTTGCTAAGTCTATTATAGGGGATATTAGTCTTTCAAACAACTTTCAAACTTTCTAGTGTTCGCCCCTTACACTAGCCATTGTAATTTCCTGCTTTCAATCAATAGTAATTTCAAGCTTTCTGGCAATCAATGATCAAGTCATGTTCAATGTATTTCCATTTTATGTTGCAAGCTTTCTTTGAATTGTAATCAAATTTCTTTTCGTCCCGAAACGATCGAGAGAAGGCGGAAGGTAGTCTAGCGGAGTAGACTACTGCCGCACGGTGTCCCTTTCTGTGCTAAGAAGAAAGGTAACCCATGAAAGTTGGTTTCAGAGCTGCGGCTCAAGACCCTCGATAAGAAAGTTATGGATACAATGGAATCGGACACCATGGAGGTGGTGGATCCTCAAAAGAGGACTACAAAACAGCGTTTGAAGGCACTGGAGGTGACAAACACTAGGTTGTGTTTTGTCATGGAGGGCCTTGGAGAAAAGGTTGAAGTGGCAGAGACGGAAACTCGGGAAGTATGCATCCAACTGGATGAATGCCAAGAAGCTTGCGCAGCTATGATTGAAGCTGTTTCTAGCATACCTATCTGCAGGAAGAAGTGGGAACGTTGAGAGCTCAACTAGTAGTTCTTCAACATGCATTTGGCAATGGGCAAGCCATCGCGCAAGAGTCTATGCATAGGCTCAGAATTCTAGAACCGTGTACCTACGAAGGGGTACGCGATGCTAAAAAAGTTGAGAACTTCTTGTTCGATATGGAACAATACTTTCTTGCGGCTTCGATTCAAGATGAAGCGAGAAATGTTACTACAGTTACCATGTATCTAGGTGGAGATGCAAAATTGTGGTGCCGGACGAAGTATGCTGATATTTAGGCCAATAGGGTCTGAATAGATTCTTGGGATCTCCTCAAGGAAGCAATCAAGTCCCAGTTTTTCCCAGAAAATGTAGACTATCAGGTACGACGTGCGCTGCAAGATCTGAAACATACAAGCTCCATCAGAAAGTATGTGAAAGCCTTTTCCGGGCATATGCTGAATATTCAAGACATGTCGGAAAGAGACAAGCTATTCACCTTAATGGAAGGGTTGGAACCGTGGGAACGTATGGAACTTCAGAGACAGAAGGTCGCTGATTTAAGCACAGCTATTAGAGCTGCCGAATGTTTGAGTCACTATCAACCAGAATTGAGAGATGATCGATATTTGGGAAATAGTCAGTCTATCGGAGGTGGAAATAGACCTCATAGATCTAGCTCGAGCTCAAATGGGGGAGAACGTTACTCTCAAAATCGAGGAGGAGCCTATCAAGGCAACCGTCAGAATAACAACTAGAACCAAGGAAAAGCAAAGGATGGCAGATCTGATGCCAGTACTAAATTGAAATGCTTCTTATGTGAAGGACCATATCGGGTGGCGGAGTGTCCTCAGAAATGGATGGCGAATGCATATTGCAAACTAACAAGTGGCGGGACCAAATCAAAGCAATGTACCCCACAAGCTAGCTGCCATGGCGAGACCGATTCCGAAGAGGACGAGGATGTAGTTGGTGCATTCTCACATCGGTGCAATACACTATTGCATCGAGTTACTAAAAGGGACGATGGTCCCTCGAAAGAGTCGAAGATGGAGGAATCGAAGGCTCGCACTTGTAGGGTGAAAGGCCTGATGTACATTGATGTGAGGATCAATGGAAAGCCAATCAGGGCTATGATAGATACCGGTGCTACCCACAACTATGTTGCAAGTACCGAAGTAGAGCGGCTCGAACTTTCTCTAGAAAGAGGTAAAGGAAAAGTCAAAACAATCAACTCTGCTACTCAACCGATAGCGGGAGTAGCGAAATCTGTGTCGATCAAAGTGGGTCACTTCGAGGGAAGGATGAATTTGTTGGCAGTTCAGATGGATGATTTCAAGCTCATTTTGGGATTGGG
>JAVHZT010000214.1:67500-72500 GCA_035079005.1 Fraxinus americana | reverse complement strand
ATCTACATAGATACAAAAAAGTGTAGATGGGAGAATAAGAATTGAAAAAAAAAATATCGGATTTTTAATGTATTTCATCAATCTAAGTGGAATAAGCAAACTGGATTCCTTGTTGGTTAGTCAAATTCCAACGAAAACCACATAATTGAAAGAAATGAAATGTCCGAATTTGAGATTTATATGATCAATAAACTAAGGTTTTGTTGTTATCGACCATGGAATTCGACAGAAGCAATGAGAAATAGATACGAATAAAGCAGGATTAAGGGGGGAAATAAAAAAATAGTAGAGAAAATTTATACAAAGTTATATACAAATCACTACCCCCCCCTTGGTATTTCTTTAATTGAATTTCGTTTGATTAGGTCGAAGTTCCTTAAAAATTTCTGCCTTCTTTAAAATATCCTGAACAGTTCCTGTAGGTTGAGCACCCTTTTCAAGGAAATATAGAATAGCAGGAACATTTAAATAAGTTTGATTCTTCAGTGGATCATAAAAACCCACTTTTCGAAGATCTTTTCCTTCTCTTCGGGATCGAACATCAATTGCAACGATTCGATAGACGGCTCATTGGGATAGATGTAGATGAACAATACCCCCCCTAGAAACGTATAGGAAGTTTTCTCCTCGTACGGCTCGAGAAAAAATGATTTGATTCGAAGTTTTGTCTATGTATGGAATTCTAATAAATGACAAATGAGCCTATAAAATCAATTAGACTATGATTTAAGTCTTTTTTTTTTCTTCTTCCTTCCTGAAAATGAAAAAGAAACCATTCGTACTCATAACTCAAGTTGGATAACTCTCAAATAGCTTAAAGGAAAAAATCTTTAATAAATTTCATTTATTGAGTGGTCTTTACCCCCTTTTGTTTGTCTCGTTTAAAATTCTATTTTGATTCTTCAGTCTGATCCAGTTATTGAGACTATCGAGACAATTAAAATGGTGTTTCCTTGTTCTGGGATCCTTTATCTTTGTTTTAAATCATTGGGTTTAGACATTACTTCGGTGCTTCTTAATCCTTTCAAAATGGCAGCAACATACCCTTTTTTGTGATTTCTCTTTCTATCAAAGAATCCTACGGACAGTTGATTCCCGCGTGATACACTTTGGATCGAAAACGTTTGATCAATTCCAACAGGTTTTGCTTTTGAATTGGAAACTTACTCAAATTGGATCCTTTCCATTTCTATCTCGAAGATATATTTACGAAGTTGTTCCAATTTATTGATTGGCATTAACCCTAGATCCTTGCCCCCGAGAAATGAATTAATCCTTTCTACTCGAGCTCCATCGTGGACTATTTACAACCCAACAAAAAACAAAAAACGAAGGGTTCGAGTGGAACAGAACAAACGATGTCGAGCCAAGAGCACCTTCATTCCTATATAAATATAAAATAGCGGATGTAAAAATCCACAACGGATCTGTCCTTCAAGTCGCACGTTGCTTTCTACCACATCGTTTCAAACGAAGTTTTACCATAACATTCCTCTAATTTGGAACCGGTATGGAATTGATTCAATCATGGAATCATGAATAGTCATTGGTTCGGTTGTACATAGACATCGCGTAATCTATACTTTTTCTTCTATATATGATATGTGTAAAGATTTTTCTGAAGAAGTCTTAGCAAGACACCATCTTTAACATATATATATAGAAATATAAATAGATAAACGAATAAATAAGTTTTTTTTGAGTCTGCTACTTCAAGTGACTCAATAGGAATAGGATAGATTGACCTATTTCCTACTTTTTGAGTACCAAAGATTCAACTTACAAGGAATCATTCAAAATATTTATTAAAACTATTTCGAATGGAAAAAGGTTCCTATTTAGACATCATTAAAAGATAAGTCTTTTTTTTTTATTGACCCATCACTGATTTCAAATAGATAAATAGATCACAGAAAAGAAGAAAGAAATCCCATTTTTTTTTTTCATGAGATGGATAAAAAAACTGATGTAAGGTAAGATTTGAATCTTTATTCTTTTCATCTGATTGCGAAAATCAAAATCGAAAAAATCGAGAGGGGTTTTCATATCTATCAGATAGACTGAACAATTGTCACTGTTATAGATATTCTATAATACTTAATTTAACTAATTTTAGTTTAAAAAATTTACGGGATCCCAAACCTTTTTCACAAAAACCGAAAGACTATTGTCATTGAAATAGAACGATACATATAAGCTAAACATTTCCTCATTTTATATGTATTTTGTTTAACATGGGGTTGAGTAATATTTCAATAATTGAATCTTGTCATAAAGTGAATAAAAGGGATAGGATAAATAACCCCTGCCTCAATCCAATCGTTACATAGATTTACAATTCTTCATTATAGCCAAACAAAAAAAAATACCTAAATAAAATAAAAAAAACGAGATTCAAAGAAAATACATCGATTCCATAACATATATAAATATGTTATTTGATCATTTGTTAATGAGATTTGGACAGATACAGATATTTAAATTAATACTGATTATCTCCTATCCACTCCCCTATTCTTTCTATGGGAATGATAGAGAAAAAAAGGAATCCCGATCCGGTATGGGAAATGACTTGTCTAGTTACAAAGACAAACAATAAGTCCAAATTTAGTCAAGCTTTAGTCTAACCCACTAAGAGACTTTAGTCCTATTGATTGAATTTAATTAGTACCAAGAACTAGCTCTTGTTTCGAATTCAGAGATCTCGAGAAAAATCTAATTACTAATTAGACTCCCTCATTTACGGGATAAATAATAAGAGATAGGGAATATAGATTCTTTTGCATCTCGATTCAAAATACATCCATCGTTGAAAATTCAAATAGATATGGGATGGAAAGTTTTTCCAAGTAACTAACTTCCCTAAATATCAAAGGGAATTAACATATGATGAAAAGCCCACCCAACTTTTTTGAATTCAAACTCTTTTGTTTTGATCCATGTTTTCATCTTACCTGATAAAAAATGGATTCAGGTCCAGATACGTGTCATTTGAACTCGATTCAGTTCAGTTTATGAAAAAGATATGATTCATATAAGATAAAAAAGAATCACATTCCATCTAAAATTAGACTTTAAACAGAAAGTTGTTCAAGAAAACAATCTTTATTCTAAAATTATAAAAAAATGGATATGGCTCTGGGACGGAAGGATTCGAACCTCCGAATAGCGGGACCAAAACCCGTTGCCTTACCACTTGGCCACGCCCCATTATCAATTTTTAATCTAGACTAAGAAACAATAATATTGTTATTGGTTGTTTGTCAACTCCAGTCCAAATATCTATAGAATAGATTATTCCTAGGATTTTAATCCATATAGATATAGAATTCAACTTAATTTATTGATCATTACATATAATTCAATTAAGATATTGTATGAAAGTATGATTTCTTCTATTCTCCTTTGAGAATTGGAGGATTTTTGATTGGGTGGGTTCAAAGAAAAAGAAGGATTTTTTGTATACCTTACTTCCTTTCTTCCTTTTTCCTTATATCAATAACTCAATCAAAATGCAATTATCTCCAAGAACAAAATGTCTGTTATGCTTAATATCTTTAGTTTGATCTGTATTTGTCTTAATTCTGCCCTTTATTCGAGTAGTTTTTTCTTCGGCAAATTGCCCGAAGCCTATGCTTTTTTGAATCCAATCGTAGATGTTATGCCAGTCATACCTGTGTTTTTTTTTCTCTTAGCCTTTGTTTGGCAAGCTGCTGTAAGTTTTCGATGAGATCCTTAATAATATCCTAGAAAATTCATGATTTCTTCGAGAAAAAATTCTCTAACAATTGATAAAATCAGATAAGTTTTAGAGTCTCAACCCTCGATTCACACATTGAAATTCTTGGATAGTCGCCATAAATCCAGCTTACCCCATTTCCTCCTTTTTTTGACCCTTTTCCAGTGAAAGACCCTAACCCTATTATATTAGGGTCTCCCGCAATATCGAATTTGGATATGAAAGAAATTTTTGTTAATGAAAAACTCTTATTCCAAATGAATTTCTGACAATTCATTTCTATTTCTAGAAAAACCTCATTTCTTGGTGTCAAAATAGGATATGTGGTAGAAAAATGGAAGATCTATTCTCTTTTTTTTTCCAAAAAAATCATCTTGGAGATTGTGTAATGCTTACTCTGAAACTCTTCGTTTATACCGTAGTGATATTTTTTGTTTCTCTCTTCATCTTTGGATTCCTATCTAATGATCCAGGACGCAATCCTGGACGTGAAGAATAAAATCCAAAGGGTTTTTCCTTGGTTAATTTTCCAATTTTCTTAGGATTTTATCTATTCCACACGTTTAACTAAGATTTTAAAAATTGGAAAATTAATAAATAAATCAAGTCATCAACGGAACCGGAAAGAGAGGGATTCGAACCCTCGGTACGAATAACTCGTACAACGGATTAGCAATCCGACGCTTTAGTCCACTCAGCCATCTCTCCCAATTGAAAAAGAGAATTACTACATTACACATAATGTAAGGAGTCTTTCTTTCTCTATTCTATAGAGATATACAAATCAGGAATTTCTTTTAGATTAGATAAAGGAAGGGCTCGAACGAGCCTATAAATAAAAAAGAAAATAAAGAAAAAAAAAAAAGAAGACATCTTTGTGTTGATTTTGTTTGAAAGGCCCTTCTTATTCTGATGGCCTGGCCTGGTCAGTACCTAGCCGGGCCCCTTTTTTTGTTCCAACGAATTATAGATAAATAATGATTTATTTGATTTGAAAACAAAAATGCTTGTTATTTATTATATTCAATTGAATATAAAATATTCAAGCAACAACAAAAAGAAGAAAGACTATTTACATTCTTTTTATTTTTCTATTTGAATTTTAGTTTCATTTTCGGAACTAAAAAAGAAACTATCGATTTTTCCACAATGCATTTTTCTGTTATGATTTTAGTGTTTTTTGTGATCCGTAGCTATCAAAACTTCTTCAGCAAAAGATAAAACTTTAGTTATTTAATTTAAATAAAATAAACCCTCCTTT
>JAVHZT010000214.1:45000-47500 GCA_035079005.1 Fraxinus americana | reverse complement strand
TCCTTCATATTTATAGAGATAGGGGACATAACTCACATGGATATAGTAAGTCTCGCTTGGGCTGCTTTAATGGTAGTCTTTACATTTTCCCTTTCACTCGTAGTGTGGGGAAGAAGTGGACTTTAGAAGTACTACTAATTGAGTTGAGGAATCAAACTGTATCAATTGTTTTATAGATCGTTCTGCAACGCGTTTTGAACTATTTAAAATCAAAATATCTGAATTTCCAATTCCATTGGAGTCCAATGGAGTAATGTATGATAGGAATCATACTCTTTCAATCAAAGAACTATTTCAATGATTCCCATGTTTGTATTTCGAAAGGAAAGGGATCCAGATGATTGGAAATTTTTTCCAATCTAATTCTTCTGAAATTTTCTATTTCAATTATTTCAATTAAGGGGCTCTTACTATCCTTATAGATTAGATGGATACTGAGGAAGACCAGACCTTTTTTTGATCCCTCTTTACTCTTCAAAGAAGAAGTCGTTTTGTTAAGTGTATACGCACTTTCTATGAGAAATGATATAGACATAGTGGTTGTCTAACGAGAGACTATGCAATAATAAGATCTTGCCTCGGGCGAGGCACATATTGCGCATTTACCGCTGGGTTTCTAATTTTAGAAAGGAGATTTTTTCTTTATCGACTTATTTCATATCATGGTTCGGGCGTTAAAAATCGGTGAGGTTTACTCTTCCTTTTCGAAATCCGAAGAAGTGCCCGTGGGCCTCCTGTCAATAGTTTGTCAATAGTTAAATCAATTATTTCTTCGGAATACTAAAAAAAAGATTACTACGCGATTTTAGTAATCTATATGCCCATATCGTTTTTCAATCATTGATTCTTTCCATAAATACCGATATTCAGATTGCAAATCATAAAAAATCTAGTAATTCGAATCATAATTAGAATCATAAGATAAGAGTTAAGACGATTATTTCAGATTGATCGGAACAAGTAGATGTAGCAAATAAATAGAATTGGGTGCTATGTCAATTCCATACAATATAGGGAATTTATATACACATATATGAAGAGAATATTGTAGATTGATCTATATAAAATGAAGCCTCTATTTTTATTCTAGAGTAGAACTTTATAGACTAAGAGATAGATAGTATGGTAAGAAAGAAATAGATGAATCTTTCTTTCTTACCATACTATCGAATTCATAAAATACTGCCGATTATAGTCCGCTCATTTCATTTAAGACGCGAAATTGGAATCCTTTTCATTTCATTTTACTTCGTCCATTTTTGATAAGAACTCAGAAGGAAAGTTTCATTCAAATGAATTTGAAAATTTAATTGAATTAATCATTTTGACTGACTGTTTTTACGTAAATGATAAGTAGAAAAGCGGTAGGAACTAGAATGAATAGTGCAGTCGCAATAAATGCAAGAATATTGACTTCCATAATCTCATCGGTTTTTTTACTTCGCAATAACTCGGGATTTAATCCCATAGAGATGATAAATCTTTCGCCTGTAAATTCAATGAATGAATTACCTCTCGACGATCTTGAATCCGATCAATATCATGAATAACAATATCTGAGCTATCAAATCAATTCGTCGTCGAGACTTGAATAGTATAACATAGGAAGTTCTTTTATCCATACCGAATCCAAATTTGGATTCCTTACCCAATCAATCCAAAATTCCTTTATTTATCATTTGTTTCCCTTCTTTTTTCTATAACCTACCTTACGTCTTCCTTGTACAATCATCTGATGAAGTATTATCAGATTGCCCTTCCACTTCGATTAGTCACATAGTTACAAACCCAAACAAACAAGAAAAGCGAAATGAAAAAAAAAAAAGAGTTAAGTTCGAAACTCCTTGTGATTTTTTGGAAGACGAAGACAAAGAAGTTTGATAAAGATGAGGCCGGTATAAAAGATCTAATATCACTATTTTAGGGTTTGTTATTTCTTCGATGGGACCCTAAAAAAAAAAATGGAAAAATAGGAAAGAAAAAAAGCCCCTTTGTTTTGGAAATTGAATTCTGCCCCCTGACATCCTTTCATAGAAAGGTAGAAATTAATTGATGTATTTATTGGATCCGTCGGGACTGACGGGGCTCGAACCCGCAGCTTCCGCCTTGACAGGGCGGTGCTCTGACCAATTGAACTACAATCCCAGGGAAATAAGGGATCTAGCAGAAAATTTTATTCTTTTTTTATCTTCGTATGGGGTATTTCGGAAGGACAGGGGGGTTATACCATCTCATGGTAGATTGGCGAATTATTGGGCCGAGCTGGATTTGAACCAGCGTAGACATATTGCCAACGAATTTACAGTCCGTCCCCATTAACCGCTCGGGCATCGACCCAGGAAGAATCCACTTTAGGCTTATTGGTAATCCATGATCAACTTCGTTTCGTAGTACCCTACCCCCAGGGGAATTCGAATCCCCGCTGCCTCCTTGAAAGAGAGATGTCCTAAACCACTAGACGATGGGGGCCGACTTGCCCAACCGCCCTCATACTATGATC
>JAVHZT010000214.1:20000-25000 GCA_035079005.1 Fraxinus americana | reverse complement strand
ATATCATAATAGCTGATATAGTCATAATTCAATAGTTCATGTCCACTTACTTTTTCTTTTGTTGATTTCAAATCTTTCCAATGGATTTGATTGGTATAATGTAAAATAGGGATCTTTGGTGATTCAAGAGGCGGCTTATCATTATTCATAATAATGAGAATTGACAGAAAAAATGTTCAACTTTCTAACTAGAACTACTAGACTCTAACTCGGTATAATGATAACGTATTATGCGTTAGTTACTTTTTTATTCCAAATAAAAAAAATATCTCTATTTTCTGAATACTACGGCTGCACTTTTATGAAAAAAACCAAAGCCCCTTATCGGATTTGAACCGATGACTTACGCCTTACCATGGCGTTACTCTACCACTGAGTTAAAAGGGCTTATTTGATTTAATTCCCGAATGAGTCACTATGTAGATAAAATCTCTATATGTACATATATTATATACATAAGTACATGCAGTAGACTCGTAGTGGCTAGTGCTGATTCTTGAATAATCAAATGGATTTACCTAGCAAGTCTAGGGTAAAATAAAATGAATTCAAGACCGACCCTAATTTCTTTTATTGAATTGATCCCCATTAAAACAAAATTCACTTGATTGATACATAACATACGTGTACACTTACCAATTTTACATAAATTTCAAGATATTTCATGTGATGAAGAGATTCTACTTGTCCCCTGAACTAAATTCTTAGAGAAAATTTTCGATAACTTCTTGATCCCGCTTACTAGATTTATTGGTTGTTAATTTCCCGTCTTAGTGTGAGATAGAGATAAGGATATCTCATCTTAACAATGAATGAAAGCAAAAAAAAAAATCGAAATTAGCCCTCCCTTTTGTTTTCTGACGGACCAATCATTCCCTGAACAAATCCTATCCCTCATATTATTTATAGTTGTTTGTATTTCTTTTTTTTTTTTAGAAATGAAATTATTCTAAAGAATATAGATTTCTATACTCTATTTATATAGAGTGTGGCGATTCTAATGAACGATTCATTAATATGGATGACGAATCAAAAAATTCTATACAATTCTGAAAAACGGAAAGATCCCGCGAGTCTAATCATACCATTCCATTATATTGACAATTTCAAAAAACTGTTCATACTATGATCATAATCATAGTATGAGGGCGGTTGGGCAAGTCGGCCCCCATCTTCTAGTAGTTTAGGAAATCTCTCTTTCAAGGAGGCAGTAGGAATTCGAAATCATCTAGGGATAGAGTACTACATAAGGAAGTTGATCATGGGTTACCAATAAGCCTAAAGTGGATTCTTCCTGGGTCGATGCCCGAGCGGTTAATGGGGACGGACTGTAAATTCGTTGGCAATATGTCTACGCTGGTTCAAATCCAGCTCGGCCCAATAATTCGCCAATCTACCATGAGATGGTATAACCCCCCTGTTCTTCCGAAATACCCCATACGAAGATAAAAAAAGAATAAAATTTTCTGCTAGATCCCTTATTTCCCTGGGATTGTAGTTCAATTGGTCAGAGCACCGCCCTGTCAAGGCGGAAGCTGCGGGTTCGAGCCCCATCAGTCCCGACGGATCCAATAAATACATCAATTAATTTCTACCTTTCTATGAAAGGATGTCAAGCGTAATTCAATTTCCAAAACAAAGGGGCTTTTTTTCTTTCCTATTTTTCCATTTTTTTTTTTAGGGTCCCATCGAAGAAATAACAAACCCTAAAATAGTGATATTAGATCTTTTATACCGGCCTCATCTTTATCAAACTTCTTTGTCTTCGTCTTCCAAAAAATCACAAGGAGTTTCGAACTTAACTCTTTTTTTTTTTTTCATTTCGCTTTTCTTGTTTGTTTGGGTTTGTAACTATGTGACTAATCGAAGTGGAAGGGCAATCTGATAATACTTCATCAGATGATTGTACAAGGAAGACGTAAGGTAGGTTATAGAAAAAAGAAGGGAAACAAATGATAAATAAAGGAATTTTGGATTGATTGGGTAAGGAATCCAAATTTGGATTCGGTATGGATAAAAGAACTTCCTATGTTATACTATTCAAGTCTCGACGACGAATTGATTTGATAGCTCAGATATTGTTATTCATGATATTGATCGGATTCAAGATCGTCGAGAGGTAATTCATTCATTGAATTTACAAAGTAAAGATTTATCATCTCTATGGGATTAAATCCCGAGTTATTGCGAAGTAAAAACCGATGAGATTATGGAAGTCAATATTCTTGCATTTATTGCGATCGCACTATTCATTCTAGTTCCTACCGCTTTTCTACTTATCATTTACGTAAAAACAGTCAAAATGATTAATTCAATTAAATTTTCAAATTCATTTGAATGAAACTTTCCTTACGAGTTCTTATCAAAAATGGACGAAGTAAATGAAATGAAAAGGATTCCAATTTCGCGTCTTAAATGAAATGAGCGGACTATAATCGGCGATATTTTATGAATTCGATAGTATGGTAAGAAAGAAAGATTCATCTATTTCTTTCTTACCATACTATCTATCTCTTAGTCTATAAAGTTCTACTCTAGAATAAAAATAGAGGCTTCATTTTATATAGATCAATCTACAATATTCTCTTCATATATGTGTATATAAATTCCCTATATTGTATGGAATTGACATAGCACCCAATTCTATTTATTTGCTACATCTACTTGTTCCGATCAATCAAATAATCGTCTTAACTCTTATCTTATGATTCTAATTATGATTCGAATTACTAGATTTTTTATGATTTCCAATCTGAATATCGGTATTTATGGAAAGAATCAATGATTGAAAAACGATATGGGCATATAGATTACTAAAATCGCGTAGTAATCTTTTTTTTTAGTATTCCGAAGAAATAATTGATTTAACTATTGACAAACTATTGACAGGAGGCCCACGGGCACTTCTTCGGATTTCGAAAAGGAAGAGTAAACCTCACCGATTTTTAACGCCCGAACCATGATATGAAATAAGTCGATAAAGAAAAAATCTCCTTTCTAAAATTAGAAACCCAGCGGTAAATGCGCAATATGTGCCTCGCCCGAGGCAAGATCTTATTATTGCATAGTCTCTCGTTAGACAACCACTATGTCTATATCATTTCTCATAGAAAGTGCGTATACACTTAACAAAACGACTTCTTCTTTGAAGAGTAAAGAGGGATCAAAAAAAGGTCTGGTCTTCCTCAGTATCCATCTAATCTATAAGGATAGTAAGAGCCCCTTAATTGAAATAGAAAATTTCAGAAGAATTAGATTGGAAAAAATTTCCAATCATCTGGATCCCTTTCCTTTCGAAATACAAACATGGGAATCATTGAAATAGTTCTTTGATTGAAAGAGTATGATTCCTATCATACATTACTCCATTGGACTCCAATGGAATTGGAAATTAAGATATTTTGATTTTAAATAGTTCAAAACGCGTTGCTGTAATCGATCTATAAAACAATTGATACAGTTTGATTCCTCAACTCAATTAGTAGTACTTCTAAAGTCCACTTCTTCCCCACACTACGAGTGAAAGGGAAAATGTAAAGACTACCATTAAAGCAGCCCAAGCGAGACTTACTATATCCATGTGAGTTATGTCCCCTATCTCTATAAATATGAAGGAATTATTCCATTATTCCTTACTAATAATAGTGGAATCAATGGTGCAGAGTCAAAAAGGGATTCGGACCGAACACTATTGAGAAACCAATCCAATAAATGATTCTTTTTTGAATCGTGAAAGATTAAACACAAGCAAAATACGTAGTAACATCTCAAGGGAATGGGAACATGTAGGAATAATAAGGCCTATTCTTTTTTTGTTTTTGTTGAACTTCGTAAGTAAAAACATAAAGGGGGAAATCACTAAAAAAGAGAAATCACTATCTATTATAGACCCCTATTTCCCCTTTGTTTGATCTAATCCGTATCCCCTTTCCCGATTATCGCTGTGAAAGAGGGGGGCTTGACTAGGGGTTGCCGAAAAGAAAGAATTTGGTTTTGCCCCTTTTTCTATAAAAGTCAATTATCCATCTAATCTAATATTGATTGAATACCTGAGCACTCCAAGATTCTCGCGAGTCCGTCGTATATAAAGAAACTTCCGCCCCTTTCCACAACTATTAATTGAATCAGATTTCCTATCAAAGCTCTCCAATCTAATTCAAGATTCAGTCATTCGACACTACCTTAGTAATAGAAGGGAATCGTGAAGTCTTGACAGCCCCTCTATCATTAGATTAGAATATTTCCTTGAATCCTAGATGCAAGGATTCACAATCTTTTAGAAAACCCTCGACAGTATGCTTAGAATCAAACAAGTAACAACAGAACAGAAGAGATTTAGAGCTTTTTGTTGATCAAAGCGACACCCGGATTTGAACCTGGGAAAAAGGATTTGCAGTCCCCCGCCTTACCACTCGGCCATGCCGCCAAAATGATACAAAATGGATATGATAATTTTCTGGATTACGGAATTTTTATTGTACTTGCATTTTGAGTCCTATTTTTCTTAATCCTTTTCCTAAAAGAAACCTCCTTTTTTTGATTGGATTTGATCCATCCCTTCGATTGATTGTATAGTATCTGAAAATCCACAATGCTAAAAAATATCTCATTTTTCTATTGAGAAAAAAAATGTGGATTTTCAGCCAAAATTTAGGACAAATTTAAACCATTAACTATTGACTGCTTACTTCGAATTCATGAACGATTCTGGGATTTGAATCTCCAAATTGTGTTTTC
This sequence comes from Fraxinus americana, assembly GCA_035079005.1. Lineage (NCBI taxonomy): Eukaryota > Viridiplantae > Streptophyta > Magnoliopsida > Lamiales > Oleaceae > Fraxinus > Fraxinus americana. Next base: position 20,263 of record JAVHZT010000214.1, on the reverse strand, counting down.
CTAATGACATTATAAAATACAAATTGAGACAGAACTAATCAGTATTGATTTTTTCAATCAAAAAATCCTTCTCAATTTCTATTATAACAAAATAGATGAGTATATGTAAACCCCAGAACAGAAATTGTTACACAGATATCTATTATTTAGATATGTTGTCGATAGGGAATTATCAGAAAATTATCATACTTCCATTTTGCATTGAATAGAAATTTAGTTTTGATAGAGCACGACCCCGGCTGTTCCGAATAGAACGGCAAAAA
>JAVHZT010000214.1:0-2500 GCA_035079005.1 Fraxinus americana | reverse complement strand
AATAACATAGTATTGTCGGATTCATAAGGATAGGAATAATCCTTTTTATTCTCAAAATGAACAATAGTAATAAAAGGTCCTACCCTGTTTCTTACATTTTTATCACTTCGATATGTCTTTTTTGAAAAAAAAGAAGAACTTATACTACTATTCATTTTTACTAAACGAAAATTTTGGTTAATTCTTTTCGAACCCCCTTTTCCCCATAGAGATATTGAATAGAAAGGGGTATTTTCTTTGCCACTGTAATTTTGAAAATGAACGTTTAAATGCCCCTCAAAAGTAAGTAAATAGATCCGAAACATATAAAATGCGGTCAATCCTGCTGTGGTCCAAGCTATTATTGCGAAAATTGGCGAATACAACCAACTATCATTAAGAATTTCATCTTTTGACCAAAAACAAGCAAGAGGTGGAATACCACAAAGAGAAAGTATACCTAATAAAAAAGAAATTTGGGTAATTGGTACATGTTTTGTTAAACCACCCATAAGAACCATATTCTGACTTTTATCTGGAGAATAGCCAACAATAGTTTCCATTGAATGAATAATAGATCCAGACAAAAATAATAATGCTTTGGAATAAGCATGAGTAATCAAATGAAATAAAGCACTTCGATAAGACCCCATTCCTAGAGCTAACATCATATAACCCAATTGAGACATGGTCGAATAGGCTAAACCCCTCTTAATGTCTTTTTGAGCAAGAGCTAAAGTAACTCCTAATAATAATGTTATTATTCCTATGAATGAGATTAAATTAACTATGTAAGGTATAACTATAAAAAGAGGAAGAAGGCGAGCTACAAGAAAAATTCCCGCCGCTACCATAGTAGCAGCATGTATAAGAGCCGAAATAGGAGTAGGTCCCTCCATAGCATCAGGTAACCATACATGAAGGGGAAATTGTGCAGATTTAGCAACCGCACCGGTAAATAATAGAGCAAAGACACAAAGTAACAAATGAAAAATTGACTTCATTATTATAAATCAAGTTATTTAATATTTCGAATAAATCCCTAAATTCGAAACTACCTGTTATCCAATAAAAACCTAAAATTCCTAATAATAAACCAAAATCCCCTACACGATTAGTTATAAACGCTTTTTGACAAGCATTTGCCGCAAGAGGTCGTGTGAACCAAAACCCTATTAATAGATAGGAACACATTCCAACCAATTCCCAAAAAATATAAATTTGTATCAAATTGGAACTAGTAACTAATCCTAACATGGAAGTACTGAAAAAACTCATATAAGCAAAAATCTCAAGTATCCTTGATCATGAGCCATATAATTATCACTATAAATAAGAACCATAATTCCAACGGTAGTGATTAACATTGACATAATAGAAGTAAGTGGATCGATCAAGTAGCCGAATTCTAAAGAAAAATCATTATTGATAGTCCAAGACCATACATATTGATAGATACAACTACTATTTATTTGCTTTGAATAGACAGATTAATTGAAAAAATCATGACTATACTTAACAATAAAATACTCGGAAAGGCCCACATACGACGAAGATTTTTTGTTGCCGTCGGAAAAAGAAGAAGTCCGACTCCTATTAACATAGGAACTGAAAGTGGAACAAAAGGTATGATCCACGCATATTGATATGTCCTGTTCCATAAAAAAAGTTTTTTAATTAATTGTTTCCGATTCACCGGATCTTACCTCTTTTGAAAGAAGTCAATAAAAAAATCAAGATATGCACTAATTAAAATAGAATTTTATAATTTTTTATTCTTACTTATTCTGCTAAATATTCCAAATATTCAAATCAAGAAGTTACAATTGGTCAAATCATATGAAAGAAAAAGATTAATTACTAGTCTCTGAAAATTCAAATTAGCCGTATTTTTACCGAGTTTGACCAGTTAATAGAAAAAAAGAATATTCTTTTTCTTTTTTATATTTTTTTTCTTTTTATTTCATAATAAAAATATTTTCTAGAAAAGAAATTCCTAATGAATAGGAAAGTACGGATTCATTTTGAATAATAGATGTCTTTCACATCCAGCTATAACAATGAGTAATCTCTTAATTTTTATTTAAATGGCAGTTCCAAAAAAACGTACTTCGCATCAAAAACGCGTATTCGTAAAACTATTTGGAAAAGGAAAGGATATGGGACAGCGTTAAAAGCATTTTCCTTAGGGAAATCTCTTTCTACCGGAATTCAAAAAGTTTTTTTGTGTGAAAAAAAAAAGTAATAAAACATTGGAATAATCTGAATCGACTTGACTCAAAAAATTGACTCATTTCGAAAATCAAATTAATGAATTCCATTTCATATTGATTAACTCAATAGGTAATGGAATTCGCTCTGCTCTTAGAATATGTAGAATAAGAATTCTTCTGTTTACCTTACTCAATTCAATTCAAAAAAGAAAAAATACTTTCTTTTTGTTGACAAAAGAATAAACAAAAGATACTCAATTTTCTTTTTAGTCTATTTTCTCATTTCCAAGGCGGGGAGTCTTATTTTC
>JAVHZT010000213.1:77500-80000 GCA_035079005.1 Fraxinus americana | reverse complement strand
TGATGGATCATTACCCTGATGATATAACAGTTCTCTATCTCGCGTGATGAAACGAAGAGAAAAGAAAGAAAGATAAAGAATAATAGGAAAAAAAAGATAGAATTGAACAACCGTACGGGCATTATCTTTTGTGCATTGCATACGGCTCTACAATAAAATTGACCCCTAACCTTCCATTGAAGAAAGAGAAAAATAGAATCTATCAGACCCAGATGGATAAATGATCAAATTGCCACCCTTCCTTTCAGAGGAGTTAAAAAATACTATGATGGCTCCGTTGCTTTCTATTTTGAAATTGATTCTTTTTTTTGTCTTTGATTCAGCAATCCCAAAGTTTCTTTTTGATCCAATCAAATAAGGAAAAATCTTGTTTTTTTTTCGCCCTCTTTTTTTATAACATAAATATTTTTAAGAGCCCTTCGGTGTGAAAACAAAAAAGTTTGTGACGCTGAACTGGACTCCCGATAGATAAGAGAAATCGGAAATACCTTTTATCTCATACTACTCTCTCGATACATAATCGAATCTTTTGAAAAAAAAAACAATACAAAAATTTTGCATATCGAATTCGAAGTGCCATGCTATTATTACTTAATATTCATATGGCGAAGGCATAGTCTTCTTTTTTCTCTCAAATAAAAAAAACCTCATTGGCGCCAAGCGTGAGGGAATGCTAGACGTTTGGTAATTTCTCCTCCAACCAAGATAAAAGATCCCATTGACGCGGCTAATCCCATGCATATTGTATGGACATCTGGTCGCACAAATTGCATAGTATCGTAAATAGCTACTCCAGGTATTACCCATCCGCCAGGCGAGTTTATAAACAAATACAGATCTTTGGTATCATCCTCGATACTGAGATATACCATAAGACCGATAAGTTGATTCGAGATCTCGCTATCAACTTCTTGGCCTAAAAAAAGTAATCTTTCTCGATAAAGTCGGTTGATTAGGGTAAAATTGTATCCCTTAGGAACCGTACATGCACCTTTTGACGCATACGGTTCAAAAAATAATTGCGAAAAAAAAAGAATCAATGTATAGATTCAAGTCCTCTTTCTTTGTTCCTATTCTTTTTTCATAGCAGGTTTTTTCTGACTTCTAATGAAAGGACTTTTTCTTCGATTTTTCAATAAAGACGAATTTGAACTTCTTTCTTCCTTATAATAGAAAAAAAGTCACTAAACTTATCGAATTAACTTCTCATTGATGTATTGTTTCATCGAGATTCAATCAAAATCACGATGGTATTTTCTTGTTCCTGAATGGGTCTCTTTCATCTTTTTAGGTTTATGCTCTACTCCGGGTAAAGATCCGCCCGATTTTGATTTGCACATATAGGAAAAATCTTCTCATTACCATTTCTTTTTGTTATGACTTTCTTTTTTTTTTTTCAATTCATTTCATACCTTTCACCAAGTATTTAGTTTGAGATTCCCTCGCTTGACAAATAGGATCTCTTTACAAATACCAAACAGGAATCATTTATGATACAAGTAGTAATCATAGATATATTACCATACTAATTGGGTTTTTTCTAAACGGAGCCTGGATACTTCATTTTTTAGTCCAACCAAGCCAACCATAAATTATTCTAATTGATAATAGTAATGTGAATCCCCCAAACAATTGATCTAATTGCGCTTCACGCTCCAAATTTTTGATGATTCAATTTATCTTTCTTGGGCGAAACAGAGGATGTCTCGATCGGGGGAGAGAACGGGGAAATCCCATATGACCCAATATATCTGACAAGTCGCACTATACGTCAACCCAAGATGCATCTTCCTCTCCAGGACTTCGGAAAGGTACTTTTGGAACACCAATAGGCATTAATTGAAAGAAAAAAGAACTAAGTACTATATTTTACTTTGATGTGGAAACGTAACAACATTATTTTATTGTCTTTATAATATTGGTTTTATTGTATTTATTTTATCCATAGATTAGAAAAATTCATAAAGAAAGACAAAAGAAGAAATAAAGGAAAATTTTGATGAATAGGGCCTTTTAATGAGGAATAAGGAAGGACACATTTACTGATAGAAAATGGTATCAACCACCCATTGCGTATTGGTACTTATCGGGTATAGAATAAATCTGCTTCTCTTTGTTCCTACGAATAGAATTGTTTCATTATTACCAATAGAATAGAACAAATACTAACCCTTGTTCAGTGGATTATTTCAGAACAAGGGGGGTCCATAGAATAGTCATAGTATAGCTTTTCCAATGCAATAAAGTTACGTAGTGTCTATTTATCTTTGATAAAGAGGTATTTTCCATGGGTTTACCTTGGTATCGTGTTCATACCGTTGTATTGAATGATCCCGGTCGGTTGCTTTCCGTTCATATAATGCATACAGCTCTGGTTGCTGGTTGGGCAGGTTCGATGGCTCTGTATGAATTAGCAGTTTTTGATCCTTCTGACCCTGTTCTTGATCCAATGTGGAGACAGGGTATGTTTGTTATACCTTTCATGACTCGTTTAGGAATA
>JAVHZT010000213.1:67500-72500 GCA_035079005.1 Fraxinus americana | reverse complement strand
ATTCAATTGTGAAATAACACGACGTGTGTATCTAGGGAATAGTCGCTTGAAAGCGAATTCTCCCTAGATACATCTATTCAATTCTGAATTTCTTTGGAATATATGAATTGTGCTAAAGATTCAAAACCTATTTTCATCTTAATGAAAAAAAAAGACGAAAAAAAATCCAATAGATTTAAAACTTCTTTTTTGGTAAATCAATTGCGAAATGTTTTTCTAGAATGACCAATATCTGTTTTATATCTTCTAGGCGCAAATGTTCAATTTTCATGAGATCTTCCTGACTGTTATTCAAAAGGTCCAATAATGTATATATATTGGACCTTTTGAGGCAATTATAGACCCTGGGAGAGAATTCTGATTGGTCAATAAAAATCGATTTCAATGCTATTTTTTTTTTGTTTTTTCTGAGTTTATCCAATTTATCGTGAAAGGTAAGAGGGGATAAAGGAACCATGTGTTGATTGTCCTCTAAAGGTAAGTTTTCTTCTTTCTTATGTAAAAAGGGAATAAATAAATCAATCAAATTCCGGCAGGCTTCATGAAGTGCTTCTTTCGGAGTGAAACTCCCATTTGTCCATATTTCGAGAAAGAGTATCTCTTGTTTTTCATTCCCATTCCCATAAGAATGAATACTATGATTCGCATTTCGAACAGGCATGAATACAGCATCTATAGGATAACTTCCATCTTGAAAGTTATGTGGCATTTTGATAAGATATCCGCGATTTCTCTCGATTTGTAATCCAATACACAAATCAATTGGTTCTGTCAAGCTAGCTATATGTTGTGTATTATCAACGATTTCTACATAAGGTGGTAAGATGATATCTTGAGCAGTTACATATCCTGGACCTCTGACACAAATAGACGCGTCACAAGTTCCATATAGATTACTTCTCAATACAATTTCTTTTAAATTCATTAAAATTTCATGGACCGATTCTTGAATACCCGCTATGGTAGAATATTCATGTGGGACGTTCTCAGATTTTACACGTGTGATACATGTTCCTTCTATTTCTCCAAGTAAAGCTCTTCGCATCGCAATGCCTATTGTGTCGGCTTGACCTTTCATAAGTGGAGACAGAATAAAGCGTCCATAATAAAGACGTTTACTGTCTTCTCTTGATTCAACACACTTCCACTGTAGTGTCCGAGTAGATACTGTTACTTTCTCTCGAACCATAGTAATATTATTTTATTTGATTGAATCATTTATTTCTCTTGTTTCTCTTGAAATTTTTTCAATGTTCATTTCTACACACGTCTTTTTTTCGGGGGTCTGCAACCATTATGTGGCATAGGGGTTACATCCCGTACGAAAGTTAATAGTATACCACTTCTACGAATAGCTCGTAATGCTGCGTCTCTTCCGAGACCGGGACCTTTTATCATGACTTCTGCTCGTTGCATACCTTGATCTACTACTGTACGAATAGCATTTGCTGCTGCAGTTTGAGCGGCAAAGGGTGTCCCTCTTCTCGTACCCTTGAATCCACAAGTACCCGCTGAGGACCAAGAAACCACCCGACCCCGTACATCTGTAACCGTGACAATGGTATTATTGAAACTTGCTTGAACATGAATAACCCCCTTTGGTATTCTACGTGCACTCTTACGTGAACCAATACGTCCATTTCTACGTGAACCAATTCTCGGTATAGCTTTTGCCATATTTTATCATCTCATAAATATGAGTCAGAGATATATGGATATATCCATTTCATGTCAAAACAGATTCCTTATTTGGACATCGAGTCCTTTAGTGAGTCTGATTATCCTTGTCTTTGTTTATGTCTCGGGTTGGAACAAATTACTATAATGCGCCCCCGCCTACGGATTAGGCGACATTTTTCACAAATTTTACGAACAGAAGCTCTTATTTTCATATTTGTCATTCCTTATCTTAATTCTGAATCTACTTCTTGGAAGAAAATAAGTTTCTTGAAATTTTTCATCTCGAATCATATTGAATAAAAACCACCTAATCCTTCCAATCCTTGTTGCGGAGTCGATAAATTATACGTCCTCTGGTTGAATCATAACGACTTACTTCAATTTTGACTCTATCTCCTGGCAGTATCCGTATAAAACTACGCCGGATCTTTCCTGAAACATAACCCAGAATCAGATCTTCATTATCTAACCGAATCCGGAACATACCATTGGGAAGCGATTCAGTAATTAAACCTTCATGAATCCATTTTTGTTCTTTCATTCCAGGTAAAGCCTCCTTGAAGTATCAACTAATGGAGGAGGAACGCTATTAGACAACTCGTCCCTTTTCTTTTTTTTAGAAATAGGAAGAAGTTTCGGATCCAATTTGGATATTAAAAGGATTACCATATATAACACAAAATTTCTCCGCCGATTCCTTCGAGTCGAGCCTCTCGGTCTGTCATTATACCTCGAGAAGTAGAAAGAATTACAATCCCCATCCCACCTAAAATTCTAGGAATTCGTTGAGAGTTCGAATAGATTCGTAGACCGGGTCGACTGATCCGTTTTAAATTTAAAAAATTTCTATAGGGTCTTTTCCTATTCCTTCTATGCCGCAGGTTTAAAACCAAAAAAGATTTGTTTTTTTCTCGATGTTTTCTAACGTTTTCAATAAAACCTTCTCGGAAAAGTATTTTAACAATATTTTCGGTAATATTAGTAGATGCGATGCGAACCACTCTTTTTCTATCCATATCAGCATTTCGTATAGAGGTTATTATCTCAGCAATAGTGTCCCTACCCATGGTGAACTAAAATTATGGGTGCCCCAAAATTTGATATAATCAACATGTTTTTCTTTTTTTTTTTTTTTTACTTATTTGTTTTATGAATATGAATTATTAAAGGTATATGCGTGAGACACAATCTACTAATTAATCTAGTTCTTAATCTATTTCTTTCAAATACCCACTATAAACATATCAGTGATCTCATTTTATAATAGCTCGGGAGCTAATGAAACTATTTTAGTAAAATGGAATTGTCTCAATTCCCGGGGGATCGCACCAAAAATTCTAGTTCCTTTTGGATTTCCTTCTTGATCAATCACAACTGCAGCATTGTCATCATATCGTATTATCATACCGCTGTCACGTTTAAATTCTTTACAGGTACGAACAATTACAGCTCTGACTACTTCTGATTTTTCTAGGGGCATATTTGGTACTGCTTCTTTGATCACAGCAACAATAATGTCACCAATATGAGCATATCGACGATTGCTAGCTCCTATGATTCGAATACACATCAATTCTCGAGCCCCGCTGTTATCTGCTACATTTAAATGGGTCTGAGGTTGAATCATATCAATTTTTTAGTCTATTCTTCCAATGCAAAGGATGAAGAAAAAAAAAAAGGAATATTTTTTGTCCAAAAAAAGAAACTTTCATCCCCAAGATTCATTTCTGTTGGTTCTACATTTTTATCCCGAAATAATGAATTGAGTTCGTATAGGCATTTTGGATGCTGCTATTGAAATAGCCCTTCTAGCTATATTTTCGGTTACTCCACCCATTTCGTATAGTATTCGACCTGGTTTAACAACAGCTACCCAATATTCAGGGGATCCCTTTCCCGAACCCATACGTGTTTCAGCGGGTCTTACTGTAACCGGTTTGTCTGGAAATATACGGACCCAGATTTTTCCACCACGGCGTGCATTTCGTGTCATTGCTCGTCGACCTGCTTCGATTTGTCTAGATGTGATCCAAGCAGGTTCAAGTGCCTGAAGAGCATATTTACCGAAACAAATATGATTACCTCGATAAGATATTCCCTTCAGTCTTCCTCTATGTTGTTTACGGAATCTAGTTCTTTTGGGGTTATAGTTGATGGTTGTTTCACAATTCCATCTCTACTACAGAACCGGACGTGAGAGTTTCTTCTCATCCAGCTCCTCACGAATAAAAGGATTAAAAACATTTAATTGAAATGATTAACATTTTTGTAAAAAATCGTTTTTTTTTTAGAACGTTCTAAAAAATATTTATTTTGTTTTGTCCTTTATCCAAGTTTAGCAACTAAAAAAAAAAAAAAAGTTTTCGCGGGCGAATATTTACTCTTTCAATCTCTATTTCATTTGTAGGGCTCGTTCGTGACTTCTCCCAATAGATGAATTGATCTCCGGTTCATTTCGCCATCCCGACTAGTGAATCATTAAGATTCATTTTTTCAATAAAATCTTTTGCATGCACAGGTTCCATCGTTCCCATCGCTTCGTACTTAATGATTAGGTCCGAATTCTACAATGGAGCTCATAATCCAATTTGTTCCTGAGTCAATCTTCTTAGTCTTTATTGGCTCCAAGCTCTTTATTTTTTTCTTGATTCATTTAATATTTAATTATGGATGAATCAATTAGTATTGATGCTTTATTACACTGTCTTTTATGAGATGACTCGTAGACCTTACATATTTGAATTCTATATCATTGATATTCTTTTTCTCTCTTTCTCTCATCCTTCCATTTATCCACACCTTTACTTCTTTCATTTTGTTTTACAACTTCTAATTTTCTAATTCAAGTTTATGCAAAAAAATTTCAGTTGCTACAAAGATATGACTGATTTATCATATCTTGACTGGTTCTTTAGATCCAGATAATACGAAGCGATGAGTTGGTTATTAGTTCATACTGTGGGGCTGGTCCTTTTTTAATCCTAACCCTAAAAAACCAACGAGTCACACACTAAGCATAGCAATTATATCAAATGGTCAATTGAATTTTTATTCAACCCTATAGAATTAAGAACTCGAATTGCTCATTTTGATTCACCAGAAAAAGAATGAACGAGTTTCCATTTTTTTGTTCTATCAATGGATAGAAGGGAAAGACAGGTAAAGGTTTCTTATTCTTCGTCTATAAATATCCAAATTTTGATACCCAAGACCCCATAGATAGTTCGAACTGTATAGAAACAATAATCAATTTTAGCTCGAATGGTTTGTAGGGGAACCCTACCTTCTCTGATCCATTCGACACGTGCAATTTCTTTTCC
>JAVHZT010000213.1:25000-40000 GCA_035079005.1 Fraxinus americana | reverse complement strand
AGTTGGGATAAATCAGATTCATGGTATCGTTCTTCCTGATACTGATTACCAAAAAATGGAACAGAAAATAGATCGATTTGATAAAAAACCATTATCAACTGAAATTGTTGATTTCTTAACTTTCATCAATGAATTTGGTAAAGAATCAGGATCCAATTTGAATTCGAGGGGTTTTTCTGTATTTTCAGATGAAGAAGAAGGAAGAATAGATTCAGAAAAAGGAACAAAATATGTGAAATATTTTAAAAATAGAATTGTAACTGATACTAATGTTCAAAAAATTAGTAAAAAATCGATTAGAATAAAAGAAATCAGTAAAAAAGTGCCTCGATGGTTATACAAATTAACCAGCGAGTTGGAACAAGAAGCAGGAGAAGATCAAGAAAACGGACCATTAGATCATGAAATTCGCTCAAGAAAAGCCAAACGGGTAGTCATTTTTACTGGTAACAAGGAGCATACTGAGGATACTAATCCTCCTGATCAAACAGACGAAGTAGCTTTGATACGCTATTCACAACAATCAGATTTTCGGCGAGGCATAATAAAAGGTTCTATACGTGCTCAAAGGCGTAAAATAGTTATTTGGGAACTGTTTCAAGCAAATGTGCATTCCCCTCTTTTTTTGGACAGAATAAAAAAATCCTTTCTTTTTTCTTTTGATATCTCTGGGCCAATTAAACGAATTTTTAGAAATTGGGTAGGGAAGGGGTCAGCATTCAAAATTGTAGAGTATACAGAAGAGCAAACAAAAAGAGAAGAAAAAAAAGAGAAGGACAAAAAGAAGAGAACAAAAGAAAGGAGAACGCGCGAATAGAGATAGCAGAGGCCTGGGATACCATTCCATTTGCGCAAGTAATAAGGGGTTCCATGTTAATAACTCAATCTATTTTTAGAAAATATATTCTATTACCTTCATTGATAATAGCGAAAAATATTGGACGTATGTCACTATTGCAACTTCCTGAATGGTATGAGGATTTAGAGGAATGGAATAGGGAAATGCATGTTAAATGTACCTATAATGGTGTTCAATTGTCCGAAACAGAATTTCCACAAAATTGGTTGACAGATGGTATTCAGATAAAAATCTTATTTCCTTTCTGTCTGAAACCTTGGCACAGATCTAAACTCCGATTCTCTCATAAAGATCTAATAATGAAAAAGAAAAAAGAAAAAGATGATTTTTGTTTTTTAACAGTTTGGGGAATGGAAACCGAACTTCCTTTTGGTTCTCCCCGAAAACGACCCTCTTTTTTTGAACCCATTTTTACGGAACTCGAAAGAAAAATTGGAAAATTTCAAAAGAAATATTTTCTACTTCTAAAAATTTGGAAAGGAAAAATAAAATTACTTCGAAAAGTTTCAAAAGAAACAAAAAAATGGGTTATCAAAAGTGTCGTTTTTTTTAAAAAAATAAGAAAAGAACTCTTAAAAGTAAATCGAATTCTCTTATTTCGATCAAGAGAAGTAGAAGTATATGAATCGAGTGAAACTAAAAAAGAAAGAAATCCCATAATCAGCAATCAGATGATTCATGAATCATTTAGTCAAATTGCATCTCCAGGTTGGACAAATTCTTCATTGACAGAAAAAAAAATGAAAGATCTGACTGATAGAACAAATACAATTAGAAATCAAATAGAAAGAATTACAAAAGAGAAAAAAAAAGTAACTCCAGAAATAAATATTAGTCTTAACAAAACAAGTTATAATGCTAAAAGATTAGAAAAATGGCAAATATTAAAAAGAAGAAATGCTCGATTAATCTGTAAATTACCTTTTTTTTTTCAATTTTTCATTGAAAGAATCTACACAAATATATTTTTATCTATCATTAATATTCCCAGAATGAAGAGAAAATTATTTCTTGAATCAACAAAAAAAATTATGAATAAATCCATTTACAATAATGAAACAAGTCAAGAAATAATTAATAAAAAAAATCAAAATCCAATTGAGTTTATTTCGACTATAAAAAAGTCACTTTATAATATTAGTAATAGTAAGACAAATTCACATATTTTTTATGACTTATCGTACTTGTCACAAGCATATGTATTTTACAAATTATCACAAACCCAAGTTATTAACTTGTATAAATTAAAATCAGTTCTTCAATATCAAGGAATCCCTTTTTTTCTTAAGCCTGAACTAAAGGATTCTTTTGAAACACAAGGAATAATTCATTCTAAATTAAGGGATAACAGACTTCCGAGTTCTGAAATGAATCAATGGAAAAACTGGTTAAGAGGGCATTATCAATACGATTTTTCTCAGATCAGATGGTCTAGATTAATACCACAACAATGGCGGAATAGAGTTTATCAACGTCGTATGGTTAAAAGGAAAAATTTCAGCAAATGGAATTCATATGAAAAAGACCAATTAATTGATTACAAAAAACAAAATATTTTTGAAGTCTATTCATTATCGAATCAAAAAGATAATTTTCAAAAATACTATAAATATGATCTTTTATCATATAAATCTATTAATTCTGAAAATAAAAAGGACTCATTTATTTCTAGATCGCCGTTTGAAGGAAATAAGAATCAAGAGATTTCTTATAATTACAACACATATAAAGACACTTTTTTTGATATACTGAGGAGTATCCCTATGAATAATTATCTAGGAAAGGGCGATATTCTATATATGGAAAAAACTCCCGATAGGAAATATTTTGATTGGAAAATTCTCCATTTTGATCTTAGACAAAAAGTCGATATTGAGGCCTGGATCACGATCGATGCCAATAGTAATCAAAATACTCATATTGTTACTAATAATTATCAAATAATTGATAAAAAAAATATTTTGGATCTTATGATTCCAGAAATGAATCTACCAAACTCCTCAAAAGTATTTTTTGATTGGATGGGGATGAATGAAAAAATACTAAAGCGTCCCATATTGAATCTGGAACTTTGGTTCTTCCCAGAATTTTTGTTACTTTATAATACATATAAAACGAAACCTTGGTTTATACCAAGCAAATTACTTCTTTTAAATTTGAATAGAAATGCAAATAGTAATGAAAATCAAAAGATTAATGAAAAGCAAAAGGGAAGCTTTTTGATACCATCGAATCAAAAAATAAAGAATCGAAATCAAGAAGAAAAAAAAACCACAAGTAAAGGGAATCTTGGATCCGTTCTTTCAAACCAACAAAAAGATATTGAAGAAGATTATGCGAGATCGGACATGAAAAAAGGTAAAAAGAAAAAACAATACAAAAGTAACACGGAAGCAGAACTAGATTTGTTCCTGAAACGTTATTTGCTTTTTCAATTGAGATGGGACGATACTTTGAATCAAAGAATGATCAATAATATTAAGGTATATTGTTTCCTGCTTAGACTAATAGATCCAAGAAAAATTTCTATATCCTCGATTCAAAGGGGAGAAATGAGTTTGGATATAATGCTGATTCAGAAGAATTTAACTCTTCCAGAATTGATGAAAAGGGGAATATTGATTATCGAACCCATTCGTATGTCTGTAAAAAACGACGGACAGTTTATTATGTATCAAACCATCGGTATTTCGTTGGTTCATAAGAGTAAGCACCAAACTAATCAAAGATACCGAGAGCAAAGATATGTTGCTAAGAAGAATTTTGATGAATCTATTCCACCACATGAAAGAATAACAAAAAATAGAGACAAAAATCATTTGGATTTGCTTGTTCCTGAAAATATTTTCTCGTTTAGGCGTCGTAGAAAATTAAGAATTCTAATTTGTTTCAATTCAAAGAATAGGAATGATGTAGATAGAAATCCTGTATTTTGCAACGAAAAGAATAGCAGCCAAGTTCTAGGTGACAGTAATCACCTTGATAGAGAGACAAATCAATTAATGAAATTTAAGTTCTTTCTTTGGCCTAATTATCGATTAGAAGATTTAGCTTGTATGAATCGCTATTGGTTTGATACCAATAATGGCAGTCGTTTCAGTATGTTAAGGATACATTTATATCAACGATTGAAAATTCGTTGATAGTACATTTTTCCTATATATCCTCTACTATATAGGATATATGAAAGCAAATAAATACACACATCACACGTCCTGTCTTACATTTCATTCTAAATATCCAATACTAAATGAATAATGTATCAATTCGATCTAGAAATGAATCAACAGAACCTTCTTCATTTTAGGTCTAAATTCTTCGCTTTTGTGAATACGAAAATGTGCCAATCCTTTTCTCTCCCTATCTAAATCTAATTTTCAATTGGATTGATTCATTTGAATTGATAAAATTAGGAGTTCATAAATAAATTTGGATTAGATTATTGTATATACCAAATTCAAATGAATGACATTATTATTACTGATCGGTAAAATCCATATCTGTAAAAAGGGAGAGGAGGCATTTTTTTATGGTAAGAAATTCATTAATTTCGGTTATTTCTCAAAAAGAAAATGAAGAAAACAGAGGGTCTGTTGAATTTCAAGTATTCAGTTTCACCACTAAGATAAGGAGACTTACTTCACATTTGGAATTGCACAAAAAAGACTATTCATCTCAGAGAGGTTTGCGAAAAATTTTGGGAAAACGTCAACGACTACTGGCTTATTTGTCAAAAAAAAATAGAGTCCGTTATAAAGAATTAATTGATCGGTTGGATATTCGAGAGACAAAAACTCGTTAATTTAAAGAGTGATATCATTTGAACTTATTCGTTTCAATTTTGATGAACTTCTTTTTACTTTCAGCAATTCATGGAAGAATGACTCGGTAAAAAACTTATGATTGCACCAACTACAAGAAAAGACCTCATGATAGTCAATATGGGTCCTCACCACCCATCAATGCATGGTGTTCTTCGACTTATCGTTACTCTCGATGGTGAAGATGTTATTGACTGTGAACCAATATTGGGTTATTTACACAGAGGAATGGAGAAAATTGCGGAAAACCGAACAATTATACAATATTTGCCTTATGTAACACGTTGGGATTATTTAGCTACTATGTTCACCGAAGCAATAACCGTAAATGGACCCGAACAACTAGGCAATATTCAAGTACCTAAAAGGGCTAGCTATATCAGAGCCATTATGTTGGAGTTGAGTCGTATAGCTTCCCATTTGTTATGGCTTGGCCCTTTTATGGCAGATATTGGGGCACAGACCCCTTTCTTCTATATTTTTCGAGAACGAGAATTGATATATGACCTATTCGAAGCTGCCACCGGTATGCGAATGATGCATAATTATTTTCGTATCGGAGGAATAGCTGCTGATCTACCTCATGGATGGATAGATAAATGTTTGGATTTTTGCGATTATTTTTTAACAGGGGTTGCTGAATATCAAAAGCTTATTACACGGAATCCTATTTTTTTAGAACGAGTTGAGGGCGTAGGCATTATTGGAGGAGAAGAAGCACTAAATTGGGGTTTATCAGGACCAATGCTACGAGCTTCCGGAATACAATGGGACCTTCGTAAAGTTGATCATTATGAGTGTTACGAAGAATTTGATTGGGAGGTTCAATGGCAAAAAGAAGGGGATTCATTAGCTCGTTATTTAGTACGAATCAGTGAAATGACAGAATCCATAAAAATTATCCAACAGGCTCTGGAAGGAATTCCAGGGGGGCCCTTTGAGAATTTAGAAATCCGACGCTTTGATAGAGTAAAAGATACTGAATGGAATGATTTTGAATATCGATTTATTAGTAAAAAACCTTCTCCAACTTTTGAATTGTCCAAACAAGAACTTTATGTAAGAGTCGAAGCACCAAAAGGAGAATTGGGAATTTTTCTGATAGGAGATCAGAGTGTTTTTCCTTGGAGATGGAAAATTCGCCCACCGGGTTTTATCAACTTGCAAATTCTGCCTCAGTTAGTTAAAAGAATGAAATTGGCTGATATTATGACGATACTAGGTAGTATAGATATCATTATGGGAGAAGTTGATCGTTGAAATGATAATTGATAATACAACAGAACTACAAGCCATCCATTCGTTTTCCAGATTGGAATTCTTAAAAGAAGTCTATGGGATCATATGGGTGCTTGTCCCTATTTTGACTCTTGTATTAGGAATCACACTAGGTGTACTAGTAATTGTTTGGTTAGAAAGAGAAATATCTGCAGGGATACAACAACGTATTGGACCTGAATACGCCGGCCCCTTGGGAATTCTTCAAGCTCTAGCAGATGGCGTAAAACTACTTTTCAAAGAGAATCTTTTTCCATCTAGAGGGGATACTCGTTTATTCAGTATCGGACCATCCATAGCAGTCATATCCATTTTACTAAGTTATTCAGTAATTCCTTTTGGTTATCGCCTTATTCTAGCCGATCTTAGTATTGGTGTTTTTTTATGGATCGCTGTTTCAAGTCTTGCTCCCGTTGGGCTTCTTATGTCGGGATATGGATCAAATAATAAATATTCCTTTTTAGGTGGTTTAAGAGCTGCTGCTCAATCAATTAGTTATGAAATACCATTAACTCTATGTGTATTATCAATCTCTCTACGTGTGATTCGGTGAGACATAAAATTTCCCCTATTTCTTTTCTTTCTAGTAAGAAAATGAAATGAGTTGAATATATATATTTTATTTTTTTATTCAGCATTCGGGTTGATGAACTAAACCAGATAGTTATATGAGTGAAATAAAACGGCTTTTGAATTTGCAGTTAAAGGGATTGAATCTCATTTCCTATGTACAAGAATGAAATGAAAGTAAATATAAGCAAAGCAGTCGAGACTGTTTACCCCAAGATTGGTTGATTAGGCATCATGGCTTGAAGCGGGTTCAAAAGATCAACTGTATGGAGTTTTTACTATCTATTAACATAGATGTATTACCATAATGGAAGGTTAATAAAAATGAGTGGATGGTTAGGAAGACCAAGATACGAAAAGGATTAGTAATGGAGATTCTGTAAATTATCCAACAGGATGTACCTAAAAGGAATTCAAATTGGGGCTTTAAGTTGGTAGAAACGATTAAGAAGTACTCCCCATGATTTCGATCCAGAGTATGTTCTTATCCACTGATTAAGTAAATAACTATCAAGAACGAAGTAATCTTTTACTTTGGTAATGTCCCCCTTTTCTGAGAAAGGAGAATAGGAACGAAATAAACTCGAAAGAATAGAATTGCAAAAAAGATCTCTTTTTTTATTCTTTCTTTCCTATATACCTATTTTATTTAGAGAGATAGAATTCTTGTCATGATGCATGAACTAATGCAATGTCTAATTCTTTTTCGTAATGGAAAATGATAGGTTGAAATAGCTATGTGATATTCCTCCAAAAAACTCTTTTTTTATTCAAGGATAAAGTTATTTCAACAAAGAAAAATGAAAATTCTTAAAAGATGAGATCAATTCAGAAGCACTTTTATTTATAAGAAATATATATTTCTTATAAATAGCAGACAGAATTCCATTGGTCTAATTCGAGGCCTTAGGATAAGAGTTTGAATCTCTATCCTATAAACATATCAAGATAAATAATGTCGAAAGGTACTTAGATTTATTTGCGACCTCTGAGGAGCCGTATGAGGTGAAAATCTCATGTACGGTTCTGTAATAGCGATGGGAACAGTGATGTTATCATCGACTATGATTATCTAACAGTTCAAGTACAGTTGATATAGTTGAAGCGCAGTCAAAATATGGTTTTTGGGGGTGGAATTTGTGGCGTCAACCTATAGGGTTTATCGTTTTTCTAATTTCTTCTCTAGCCGAGTGTGAGAGATTACCTTTTGATTTACCAGAAGCAGAAGAGGAATTAGTAGCAGGTTATCAAACCGAATATTCAGGTATCAAATTTGGTTTATTTTATGTTGCTTCGTATCTGAATCTACTAGTTTCTTCATTATTTGTAACAGTTCTTTACTTGGGGGGTTGGAATCTTTCTATTCCGTACATATTCGTTCCTGAGCTTTTTGAAAGAGGTAAAGTTTTTGGAACAATAATCGGTATCTTTATTACATTAGCTAAAACTTATTTGTTCTTGTTCATTTCTATTGCAACAAGATGGACTTTACCGAGACTGAGAATGGACCAACTATTAAGTCTTGGATGGAAATTTCTTTTACCTATTTCTCTAGGTAATCTATTATTAACAACTTCATTCCAACTTCTTTCACTGTAAAGGAATAGAATATTCTATATTCACAACTTGTCTCAAACAAGAGAAAGAAACAAGTATAAAATTATTTATAGATATTTACGATATGTTTCCTATGGTAACTGAGTTCATGAATTATGGTCAACAAACAATACGAGCTGCAAGGTACATTGGTCAAGGTTTCATGATTACCTTGTCCCATGTGAATCGTTTACCTGTAACTATTCAATACCCCTACGAAAAATTGATCACATCGGAACGTTTCCGAGGACGAATCCACTTTGAATTTGATAAATGCATTGCTTGTGAAGTATGTGTTCGTGTATGTCCTATAGATTTACCCGTTGTTGATTGGAAATTGGAAACGGATATTCGAAAGAAACGATTACTTAATTACAGTATTGATTTTGGAATCTGTATATTTTGTGGTAATTGCGTTGAGTATTGTCCAACAAATTGTTTATCAATGACTGAAGAATATGAACTTTCTACTTATAATCGTCACGAATTGAATTATAATCAAATTGCTTTAGGTCGGTTACCGGTGTCAATAATTGACGATTACACAATTCGAACAATTTCGAATTCACCTCAAATAAAAAATGTAAAAAATCCTTGATTCAAAAACCATTCCATCGTTTTTGGATCCAAAAGAATGAGGTTTTTTGCTTGGTCAATAGGTTGGTTGGCGAGAATCGTGACTTAATTTGGATTGAAAATCGATTTCTATTCAACTAATGATTTCAAAATAGAGAGTTTCAAACTCCTCTTTCGGATAAAGAATAAGAGTAGTCCAATAACTGTATCTACATCAATCCACATCACACCCATTCCAATTTAATTCAATTAAGAAGTATCCTCAAAGATAACTTCTTTTTTCCTGGTCAGGTCAACAAAGTCATGAAATATTTCGATTTATCTATTTTTTTCTATAAAATAAAATGGGTTTACCTGGACCAATACATGATTTTCTTTTAGTCTTTCTGGGATCGAGTCTTATATTAGGAAGTCTAGGAGTAGTATTACTTCCCAATCCAATTTATTCGGCCTTTTCGTTGGGATTGGTTCTTTTTTGTATATCCTTATTCTATATTCTATCGAACTCGTATTTTGTAGCTGCTGCGCAGCTCCTTATTTATGTGGGAGCTATAAATATTTTAATCATTTTTGCTGTGATGTTCATGAATGGTTCAGAATATTACAAAGATTTTCATCTTTGGACCGTTGGGGATGGAGTTACTTCAATAGTTTGTACAAGTCTTTTTATTTCACTAATTACTACTATTCCAGATACGTCATGGTACGGGATTATTTGGACTACAAAATCAAACCAGATTATAGAGCAAGATTTGATAAGTAATAGCCAACAAATTGGAATTCATTTATCAACAGATTTTTTTCTTCCATTTGAACTCATTTCAATAATTCTTTTAGTCGCTTTAATAGGTGCAATTGCTATAGCTCGTCAATAATAAATCTTTAAAACTAGGAATTCCATTCAAATAAAATCAACGGAAATGAATGTTATAATCCTTTAATTTGAATTCCTGTCTAAAATAGAAATGCTTTAGCTTTAGGTAGATCTATTACCAATATATTCCCTTTTGTTAGAATTGAATCGCTTGAATTATTTTTCATATTGAAATGAATCGAGATTGATAAGGAGTTGGTTAATGATGCTCGAACATGTACTTGTTTTGAGTGCCTATTTATTTTCCATCGGTATCTACGGATTGATCACAAGTCGAAATATGGTTAGAGCCCTTATGTGTCTTGAACTTATATTAAATTCAGTTAATATAAATTTTGTAACATTTTCTGGTTTTTTTGATAATCGTCAATTAAGAGGAGATATTTTCTCCATTTTTGTTATAGCTATTGCAGCCGCTGAAGCAGCTATTGGACCGGCTATTGTTTCATCAATTTATCGTAACAGAAAATCAACTCGTATTAACCAATCCAATTTGTTGGATAAATAGTATTAATTATATAAATAGAAATTCAAATATTCAGAAATTATTCTGAAATTAATTCGAATTAGCAGGTTTGCTACGTGTAAGGTAGGATCGTGGTTGCAAAAACATAAGAAATCAAAGTATTTTGGCCCTCTCTCATAAACCAATCCACAAGTAGATTGATTCTGATCACTCATTGATTCGTCTGGTATCTAAATATATGATTCATTTATAAGTTTACTAGATCGAAATTTTATGACGAAAAAAATGTATAGATCCAATGTCACATTCAGTAAAGATTTATGATACATGTATAGGATGTACTCAATGTGTCCGAGCGTGTCCCACCGATGTATTAGAAATGATACCTTGGGACGGATGTAAAGCTAAACAAATTGCTTCTGCCCCAAGGACCGAGGACTGTGTTGGTTGTAAGAGATGTGAATCCGCCTGTCCAACGGATTTCTTGAGTGTTCGAGTTTATTTATGGCATGAAACAACTCGCAGTATGGGTCTAGCTTATTGATACGTTCCAGAAAACTCTACTTGAATCCATTTGATTTTTTTTACCGACAAAACCCGTGCTCAAAATATTTTGAGCACGGGTTTTTCTGGCCCAAGTGTATCTTGTCTTTACCACGAATAATTTTCCTTGGTTAACAATAATTGTCATTTTTCCAATATCTGCGGGTTCCTTAATTTTATTTCTTCCACATAGAGGAAATAGGGTAATTCGTTGGTATACTATATGTATATGTATTTTAGAACTTCTTCTAACGACTTATGCATTCTGTTATCATTTCCAATCGGGCGATCCATTAATCCAACTAGTGGAGGATTCTAAATGGATCGATTTTTTTGATTTCCATTGGAGATTAGGAATAGATGGCCTTTCTATAGGACCCATTTTACTGACGGGATTCATCACTACTTTAGCTACTTTAGCGGCTCGGCCAGTTACTCGGGATTCTCGACTATTTCATTTCTTGATGTTAGCAATGTACAGTGGTCAAATAGGATTATTTTCTTGTCGGGACCTTTTACTTTTTTTCCTCATGTGGGAGTTAGAATTAATTCCCGTTTATCTACTTCTATCAATGTGGGGAGGAAAAAAACGTCTGTACTCAGCTACCAAATTTATTTTGTACACGGCGGGGGGTTCTGTTTTTCTTTTAATGGGAGTTCTGGGTATCGGTTTATATGGTTCTAATGAACCAACATTAAATTTAGAAATATTAGCCAATCAGTCCTATCCTGTGGCCTTGGAAATAATATTTTATATTGGATTTTTTATTGCTTTTGCTGTCAAATTGCCGATTATACCCCTACATACATGGTTACCAGATACCCATGGAGAAGCGCATTATAGTACTTGTATGCTTCTAGCCGGAATCTTATTAAAAATGGGAGCGTATGGATTAGTTCGGATCAATATGGAATTATTACCCCATGCTCATTCTATATTTTCTCCTTGGTTGATGATAGTAGGCGCAATGCAAATAATTTATGCAGCTTCAACATCTCTCGGTCAACGGAATTTAAAAAAGAATAGCCTATTCCTCTGTATCTCATATGGGTTTCATAATTATAGGAATTGGTTCTATCACCGATACAGGGCTCAATGGAGCCCTTTTACAAATAATCTCTCATGGATTTATTGGTGCTGCACTTTTTTTCTTGGCAGGAACGACTTATGATAGAATACGTCTTGTTTATCTTGACGAAATGGGTGGAATAGCTATCCCAATGCCAAAAATATTCACGATGTTCAGTAGCTTTTCGATGGCCTCCCTTGCATTACCAGGTATGAGTGGTTTTGTTGCCGAATTAATAGTATTTTTTGGACTAATTACCAGTCAAAAATACCTTTTAATGCCAAAAATACTAATTTCTTTTGTAATGGCAATTGGAATGATATTAACTCCTATTTATTCATTATCTATGTCACGCCAGATGTTCTATGGATACAAGATATTTAATGCTCCAAACTCTTATTTTTTTGATTCTGGACCGCGAGAGTTATTTCTTTCAATCTCTATCTTTTTACCCATACTAGGTATTGGTATGTACCCCGATTTTGTTCTTTCACTATCAGTTGACAAGGTCGAAGTTATTCTATCTAATTCTTTTTATAGATAGTTTTGATGAATAAAAAAAATCATAGGATTTTTTTTTAATCCTTCGTTGTACAATGAAAAAAAGAAGGCTTTTTCTTCTTCTCTTAAGTTAAGTAAAAAAATGAATTTGAATCGGCGCGAACCCTGTGAATCACTACAATATTTGATTCAGAGGGTTCTCATCAGTTCACACAAAGTTTTTTTTATCTCATATGCACTGTACACTTTTCTATTCGTATTCGTAAGAGTCTTTTTTGAATCCTTTTGAATTCAATTAGATGTTAATGTAAATGAACCATAACTATGTAGCCCTATTCCTAATAGATTGACCCCAAAATAGCATATCCAAATTATAAGAAAGCCAATAGACGCCACAATTGCGGAATTTATACCCTTCCATTTTATATTGGTTCGAATATGTAAATAAATCGCGAATACGATCCAAGTAATAAATGCCCAAGTTTCCTTTGGGTCCCAACTCCAATATGATCCCCATGCTTCGTTAGCCCATACTGCTCCAGAAAGTATCCCTATGGTTAAAAAGATAAATCCTAGACTAATAACCCGATAACTCCAATAATCCAATTGTTGAATAAATTGCGACCTGTAATAATTCTTCGGAGAAAAAAAAGAAGTATTTTGTAAAACATTTATTCTTTCATTCATGTATTCGATTTCACCAAAGAAAAATGAACCATTTAAATTTAATAAATGATTACTTGTAAAAAAAAACTTTCTGTTTTTTCTAACTGCAATGACTAGAAGTGCTACTGATAATAATGATCCACATAAAAGGGCTGCATAGCCCAATATCATCATACTTACGTGCATTATTAACCACTCGGATTGAAGAGCGGGTACTAATATTGCAGATTCGTGTATTTCAGTTAAAAGACCTGAAGTAGCAAAGCCTTGGGTAAAAATAGCGCTTGGGCCGATTATTGCGCTTAAAAAATTTTGATTTTTTTTGAAATACGGAACTATATGAATAAGGGAGAAACTCCATGAAAGGAAGATTAATGATTCATATAAATTACTTAGTGGAAAATGTCCCGAATAAATCCAACGAGTAACTAATAATCCTGTTATACAGAAAAAAGTCATTATCATGCCCTTTTCTGATGAATCGTAGAGTTTTATGATTTCATCGACTAAAAAGGTTATCAAATGAATTGTAATTACAATTGAAACGATCGAAAAAGAAATATGAGTTAATATATGCTCTAAGGTTGAAAATATCATAACAATCTTAAAAAAGGGGAGTTCTTTAATTACAAGAAATCAGGAATTGAATTCATTATAGGATCTATTTAGTTTTTTTAGAAGATGGCATGCCGCCACTCGGACTCGAACCGAGATGCTCTAGCACTGCTTCCTAAGAGCAGCGTGTCTACCAATTTCACCATAGCGGCTTGTCTTGAACTCATAATAGCCTATGAATAAGCAATCGTCTAGATTTAAGAATTCAATTGGTTGCAATATTTTTTAGGAAAGATTCAAATGGATGAATAAAAATTAGTTCAAATAGGTATTTGAAGGTTCATTATTTTAGTTTAGGGCCTTAGTTTTCTTAAGATTTTCGTGTATTTTGTACTCTCCTCAACTTGAACTCTTTAAAACTGGATAGTTTTATTATCCATTAATAGGATAGAACTCAAAAAAAATCCATTTTCTTAATGAATCCAAAAGAAAAAAACCTATTTTGGATCACTCAAAATTGATACATTATTTATCCAGACTCTCTTCACTAAGTGTTTTTGATTTTCTTGATTGGGTTGATCCCGAGAGATATATGGGGGTGTATATAGGAATTCAGAGAAAATCAAAAAGTCAGAAAGTTACACAAAAGGGTTTAAAATTTTAATCAATTAGTTTCAATGATTTTAGTAACTAAAGATTCAAGATTTTCTATTTGCTCTTCTATAGATAGATAGAGAGAAAAAGTGGATATAGAGAAAAAAAAAAAAGTTGTATTATTGTAACAAATAGGTCGATGGGGAAAATAAGACTCCCCGCCTTGGAAATGAGAAAATAGACTAAAAAGAAAATTGAGTATCTTTTGTTTATTCTTTTGTCAACAAAAAGAAAGTATTTTTTATTTTTTGAATTGAATTGAGTAAGGTAAACAGAAGAATTCTTATTCTACATATTCTAAGAGCAGAGCGAATTCCATTACCTATTGAGTTAATCAATATGAAATGGAATTCATTAATTTGATTTTCGAAATGAGTCAATTTTTTGAGTCAAGTCGATTCAGATTATTCCAACGTTTTATTACTTATTTTTTTTCGCACAAAAAAACTTTTGGAATTCCCGGTAGAAAGAGATTTCCCTAAGGAAAATGCTTTTAACGCTGTCCCATATCCTTTCCTTTTCCAAATAGTTTTACGAATACGCGTTTTTGATGCAGAAGTACGTTTTTTTGGAACTGCCATTTAAATAAAAATTAAGAGATTACTCATTGTTATAGCTGGATGTGAAAGACATCTATTATTCAAAATGAATCCGTACTTTCCTATTCATTAGGAATTTCTTTTCTAGAAAATATTTTCGTTATAAAATAAAAAGAAAAAAAATATAAAAAAGAAAAAGAATATTCTTTTTTTCTATTAACTGGTCAAACTCGGTAAAAATACGGCTAATTTGAATTTTCAGAGACTAGTAATTAATCTTTTTCTTTCATATGATTTGACCAATTGTAACTTCTTGATTTGAATATTTGGAATATTTAGCAGAATAAGTAAGAATAAAAAATTATAAAATTCTATTTTAATTAGTGCATATCTTGATTTTTTTATTGACTTCTTTCAAAAGAGGTAAGATCC
>JAVHZT010000212.1:90000-95000 GCA_035079005.1 Fraxinus americana | reverse complement strand
ATTCTCTACCCTCTCTTTTTTCCATTTCATTTAATTGGTCTATGTTATAGGATAACAAGATGGTTAGAAATCTTTTATTTTTTGAACCTAATCGCTCTTTTGATTTCGGAAAAAAACTTTCTTTATCAATATACTGCTTCTTTTACACACACATCTCCATTCCATAATGGAGAATGCCAATAGTTAGGATTCATTAAAAAAATATAGAATCCACTCATGGGGGGAGAAGTCCTTGCCGTATCAGGCACTAATCTATTTTTAACGTCTAATTAGATCGGGAAATTATTCAAATTTAAGAACAGAAGCTGGTTGCTTTTTCTTTCCCATAATTAATTGAAGCCATAGGCCCTATCCATTTATTCATTCGACCTATCTTTTTTTGTCATGTTCCAAGAATTCGAACAGGGTTTTGTACCGATCCAAGAAAAATGAAATAGACTCAGAACTCTCCGTTGATACGACATGCTATTTTTTCCATTCATTCCCTTTCAGGATCAGTCGCGGTCTTCAAAACTTTACCGATGGTATGGACGAATTCCTCGCTTCATCCAAATGTGTAAAAGATTCTAGCCGCACTTAAAAGCCGAGTACTCTACCGTTGAGTTAGCAACCCGAAGAAAATATAAAAAATTTAAACATAATTTGAATATTCAAATTAAAGGGTGTGTAGATACAATCTAAATCAATTATCAATTAAATAAAGAGAAAAAAATTAGACGAGGTAATCAAACAATTGAGCTAAGAAATCTAAAAAAAAAACAGATTTTCTAATGGATTAGAAACAAAAAAATGAATAGATCAGATCAAAATACAAGAAATTATCAGATAAAAGAAAATATATATATAGAGAGAGAGAGAATTGTCAAAATTGATAGAGTACCTCTTGTGTTATCTACTTTTTTTTTTTTTCAATTAAAAAACCTCTTGTATCAATATCAAAGAAAGGAATGAGGTAAAGTAAAAAAACAAACCTATGGTACGGAAATAAATAGATCCACTTCACTGAATTATATTTGTTCGATACACTGTTGTCAATATAAATGTTGAGAAAAGAATACAATGGAAAAAACAAAAGAAATTTCATTGAAATCTTTTTTTTAAACTCAAAAAATTTCAATTTAACAATGAAATAATATTCCAAATTGTGTTGGATTGACACTAGATATCTAATCTACATAGATACAAAAAAGTGTAGATGGGAGAATAAGAATTGAAAAAAAAAAATATCGGATTTTTAATGTATTTCATCAATCTAAGTGGAATAAGCAAACTGGATTCCTTGTTGGTTAGTCAAATTCCAACGAAAACCACATAATTGAAAGAAATGAAATGTCCGAATTTGAGATTTATATGATCAATAAACTAAGGTTTTGTTGTTATCGACCATGGAATTCGACAGAAGCAATGAGAAATAGATACGAATAAAGCAGGATTAAGGGGGGAAATAAAAAAATAGTAGAGAAAATTTATACAAAGTTATATACAAATCACTACCCCCCCCTTGGTATTTCTTTAATTGAATTTCGTTTGATTAGGTCGAAGTTCCTTAAAAATTTCTGCCTTCTTTAAAATATCCTGAGCAGTTCCTCGTAGGTTGAGCACCCTTTTCAAGGAAATATAGAATAGCATGAACATTTAAATAAGTTTGATTCTTCAGTGGATCATAAAAACCCACTTTTCGAAGATCTTTTCCTTCTCTTCGGGATCGAACATCAATTGCAACGATTCGATAGACGGCTCATTGGGATAGATGTAGATGAACAATACCCCCCCTAGAAACGTATAGGAAGTTTTCTCCTCGTACGGCTCGAGAAAAAATGATTTGATTCGAAGTTTTGTCTATGTATGGAATTCTAATAAATGACAAATGAGCCTATAAAATCAATTAGACTATGATTTAAGTCTTTTTTTTTTCTTCTTCCTTCCAGAAAATGAAAAAGAAACCATTCGTACTCATAACTCAAGTTGGATAACTCTCAAATAGCTTAAAGGAAAAAATCTTTAATAAATTTCATTTATTGAGTGGTCTTTACCCCCTTTTGTTTGTCTCGTTTAAAATTCTATTTTGATTCTTGATCTGATCCAGATTATTGAGACTATCGAGACAATTAAAATGGTGTTTCCTTGTTCGGGATCCTTTATCTTTGTTTTAAATCATTGGGTTTAGACATTACTTCGGTGCTTCTTAATCCTTTCAAAATGGCAGCAACATACCCTTTTTGTGATTTCTCTTTCTATCAAAGAATCCTACGGACAGTTGATTCCCGCGTGATACACTTTGGATCGAAAACGTTTGATCAATTCCAACAGGTTTTGCTTTTGAATTGGAAACTTACTCAAATTGGATCCTTTCCATTTCTATCTCGAAGATATATTTACGAAGTTGTTCCAATTTATTGATTGGCATTAACCCTAGATCCTTGCACCCGAGAAATGAATTAATCCTTTCTACTCGAGCTCCATCGTGGACTATTTACAACCCAACAAAAAACAAAAAACGAAGGGTTCGAGTGGAACAGAACAAACGATGTCGAGCCAAGAGCACCTTCATTCCTATATAAATATAAAATAGCGGATGTAAAAATCCACAACGGATCTGTCCTTCAAGTCGCACGTTGCTTTCTACCACATCGTTTCAAACGAAGTTTTACCATAACATTCCTCTAATTTGGAACCGGTATGGAATTGATTCAATCATGGAATCATGAATAGTCATTGGTTCGATTGTACATAGACATCGCGTAATCTATACTTTTTCTTCTATATATGATATGTGTAAAGATTTTTCTGAAGAAGTCTTAGCAAGACACCATCTTTAACATATATATATATAGAAATAGAAATAGATAAACGAATAAATAAGTTTTTTTTGAGTCTGCTACTTCAAGTGACTCAATAGGAATAGGATAGATTGACCTATTTCCTACTTTTTGAGTACCAAAGATTCAACTTACAAGGAATCATTCAAAATATTTATTAAAACTATTTCGAATGGAAAAAGGTTCCTATTTAGACATCATTAAAAGATAAGTCTTTTTTTTTTATTGACCCATCACTGATTTCAAATAGATAAATAGATCACAGAAAAGAAGAAAGAAATCCCATTTTTTTTTTCATGAGATGGATAAAAAAACTGATGTAAGGTAAGATTTGAATCTTTATTCTTTTCATCTGATTGCGAAAATCAAAATCGAAAAAATCGAGAGGGGTTTTCATATCTATCAGATAGACTGAACAATTGTCACTGTTATAGATATTCTATAATACTTAATTTAACTAATTTTAGTTTAAAAAATTTACGGGATCCCAAACCTTTTTCACAAAAACCGAAAGACTATTGTCATTGAAATAGAACGATACATATAAGCTAAACATTTCCTCATTTTATATGTATTTTGTTTAACATGGGGTTGAGTAATATTTCAATAATTGAATCTTGTCATAAAGTGAATAAAAGGGATAGGATAAATAACCCCTGCCTCAATCCAATCGTTACATAGATTTACAATTCTTCATTATAGCCAAACAAAAAAAAATACCTAAATAAAATAAAAAACGAGATTCAAAGAAAATACATCGATTCCATAACATATATCAATATGTTATTTGATCATGTGTTAATGAGATTTGGACAGAATCTGAGATATTTAAATTAATACGATTATCTCCTATCCACTCCCTATTCTTTCTATGGGAATGATAGAGAAAAAAAGGAATCCCGATCCGGTATGGGAAATGACTTGTCTAGTTACAAAGACAAACAATAAGTCCAAATTTAGTCAAGCTTTAGTCTAACCCACTAAGAGACTTTAGTCCTATTGATTGAATTTAATTAGTACCAAGAACTAGCTCTTGTTTCGAATTCAGAGATCTCGAGAAAAATCTAATTACTAATTAGACTCCCTCATTTACGGGATAAATAATAAGAGATAGGGAATATAGATTCTTTTGCATCTCGATTCAAAATACATCCATCGTTGAAAATTCAAATAGATATGGGATGGAAAGTTTTTCCAAGTAACTAACTTCCCTAAATATCAAAGGGAATTAACATATGATGAAAAGCCCACCCAACTTTTTTGAATTCAAACTCTTTTTTTTTTTATCCATGTTTTCATCTTACCTGATAAAAAATGGATTCAGGTCCAGATACGTGTCATTTGAACTCGATTCAGTTCAGTTTATGAAAAAGATATGATTCATATAAGATAAAAAAGAATCACATTCCATCTAAAATTAGACTTTAAACAGAAAGTTGTTCAAGAAAACAATCTTTATTCTAAAATTATAAAAAAATGGATATGGCTCTGGGACGGAAGGATTCGAACCTCCGAATAGCGGGACCAAAACCCGTTGCCTTACCACTTGGCCACGCCCCATTATCAATTTTTAATCTAGACTAAGAAACAATAATATTGTTATTGGTTGTTTGTCAACTCCAGTCCAAATATCTATAGAATAGATTATTCCTAGGATTTTAATCCATATAGATATAGAATTCAACTTAATTTATTGATCATTACATATAATTCAATTAAGATATTGTATGAAAGTATGATTTCTTCTATTCTCCTTTGAGAATTGGAGGATTTTTGATTGGGTGGGTTCAAAGAAAAAGAAGGATTTTTTGTATACCTTACTTCCTTTCTTCCTTTTTCCTTATATCAATAACTCAATCAAAATGCAATTATCTCCAAGAACAAAATGTCTCATTATGCTTAATATCTTTAGTTTGATCTGTATTTGTCTTAATTACGCCCTTTATTCGAGTAGTTTTTCTTCGGCAAATTGCCCGAAGCCTATGCTTTTGAATCCAATCGTAGATGTTATGCCGATCATACACTGTGTTTTTTTCTCTTAGCCTTTGTTTGGCAAGCTGCTGTAAGTTTTCGATGAGATCCTTAATAATATCCTAGAAAATTCATGATTTCTTCGAGAAAAAATTCTCTAACAATTGATAAAATCAGATAAGTTTTAGAGTCTCAACCCTCGATTCACAC
>JAVHZT010000212.1:37500-52500 GCA_035079005.1 Fraxinus americana | reverse complement strand
TAAAAAGAGGAAGAAGGCGAGCTACAAGAAAAATTCCCGCTGCTACCATAGTAGCAGCATGTATAAGAGCCGAAATAGGAGTAGGTCCCTCCATAGCATCAGGTAACCATACATGAAGGGGAAATTGTGCAGATTTAGCAACTGCACCGGTAAATAATAGAGCAGCACACAAAGTAACAAATGAAAAATTGACTTCATTATTATAAATCAAGTTATTTAATATTTCGAATAAATCCCTAAATTCGAAACTACCTGTTATCCAATAAAAACCTAAAATTCCTAATAATAAACCAAAATCCCCTACACGATTAGTTATAAACGCTTTTTGACAAGCATTTGCCGCAAGAGGTCGTGTGAACCAAAACCCTATTAATAGATAGGAACACATTCCAACCAATTCCCAAAAAATATAAATTTGTATCAAATTGGAACTAGTAACTAATCCTAACATGGAAGTACTGAAAAAACTCATATAAGCAAAAAATCTCAAGTATCCTTGATCATGAGCCATATAATTATCACTATAAATAAGAACCATAATTCCAACAGTAGTGATTAACATTGACATAATAGAAGTAAGTGGATCGATCAAGTAGCCGAATTCTAAAGAAAAATCATTATTGATAGTCCAAGACCATACATATTGATAGATACAACTACTATTTATTTGCTGAATAGACAGATTAATTGAAAAAATCATGACTATACTTAACAATAAAATACTCGGAAAGGCCCACATACGACGAAGATTTTTTGTTGCCGTCGGAAAAAGAAGAAGTCCGACTCCTATTAACATAGGAACTGAAAGTGGAACAAAAGGTATGATCCACGCATATTGATATGTCTGTTCCATAAAAAAAGTTTTTTAATTAATTGTTTCCGATTCACCGGATCTTACCTCTTTTGAAAGAAGTCAATAAAAAAATCAAGATATGCACTAATTAAAATAGAATTTTATAATTTTTTATTCTTACTTATTCTGCTAAATATTCCAAATATTCAAATCAAGAAGTTACAATTGGTCAAATCATATGAAAGAAAAAGATTAATTACTAGTCTCTGAAAATTCAAATTAGCCGTATTTTTACCGAGTTTGACCAGTTAATAGAAAAAAAGAATATTCTTTTTCTTTTTTATATTTTTTTTCTTTTTATTTTATAACGAAAATATTTTCTAGAAAAGAAATTCCTAATGAATAGGAAAGTACGGATTCATTTTGAATAATAGATGTCTTTCACATCCAGCTATAACAATGAGTAATCTCTTAATTTTTATTTAAATGGCAGTTCCAAAAAAACGTACTTCTGCATCAAAAACGCGTATTCGTAAAACTATTTGGAAAAGGAAAGGATATGGGACAGCGTTAAAAGCATTTTCCTTAGGGAAATCTCTTTCTACCGGGAATTCCAAAAGTTTTTTTGTGCGAAAAAAAAAATAAGTAATAAAACGTTGGAATAATCTGAATCGACTTGACTCAAAAAATTGACTCATTTCGAAAATCAAATTAATGAATTCCATTTCATATTGATTAACTCAATAGGTAATGGAATTCGCTCTGCTCTTAGAATATGTAGAATAAGAATTCTTCTGTTTACCTTACTCAATTCAATTCAAAAAATAAAAAATACTTTCTTTTTGTTGACAAAAGAATAAACAAAAGATACTCAATTTTCTTTTTAGTCTATTTTCTCATTTCCAAGGCGGGGAGTCTTATTTTCCCCATCGACCTATTTGTTACAATAATACAACTTTTTTTTTTTTCTCTATATCCACTTTTTCTCTCTATCTATCTATAGAAGAGCAAATAGAAAATCTTGAATCTTTAGTTACTAAAATCATTGAAACTAATTGATTAAAATTTTAAACCCTTTTGTGTAACTTTCTGACTTTTTGATTTTCTCTGAATTCCTATATACACCCCCATATATCTCTCGGGATCAACCCAATCAAGAAAATCAAAAACACTTAGTGAAGAGAGTCTGGATAAATAATGTATCAATTTTGAGTGATCCAAAATAGGTTTTTTTCTTTTGGATTCATTAAGAAAATGGATTTTTTTTGAGTTCTATCCTATTAATGGATAATAAAACTATCCAGTTTTAAAGAGTTCAAGTTGAGGAGAGTACAAAATACACGAAAATCTTAAGAAAACTAAGGCCCTAAACTAAAATAATGAACCTTCAAATACCTATTTGAACTAATTTTTATTCATCCATTTGAATCTTTCCTAAAAAATATTGCAACCAATTGAATTCTTAAATCTAGACGATTGCTTATTCATAGGCTATTATGAGTTCAAGACAAGCCGCTATGGTGAAATTGGTAGACACGCTGCTCTTAGGAAGCAGTGCTAGAGCATCTCGGTTCGAGTCCGAGTGGCGGCATGCCATCTTCTAAAAAAACTAAATAGATCCTATAATGAATTCAATTCCTGATTTCTTGTAATTAAAGAACTCCCCTTTTTTAAGATTGTTATGATATTTTCAACCTTAGAGCATATATTAACTCATATTTCTTTTTCGATCGTTTCAATTGTAATTACAATTCATTTGATAACCTTTTTAGTCGATGAAATCATAAAACTCTACGATTCATCAGAAAAGGGCATGATAATGACTTTTTTCTGTATAACAGGATTATTAGTTACTCGTTGGATTTATTCGGGACATTTTCCACTAAGTAATTTATATGAATCATTAATCTTCCTTTCATGGAGTTTCTCCCTTATTCATATAGTTCCGTATTTCAAAAAAAATCAAAATTTTTTAAGCGCAATAATCGGCCCAAGCGCTATTTTTACCCAAGGCTTTGCTACTTCAGGTCTTTTAACTGAAATACACGAATCTGCAATATTAGTACCCGCTCTTCAATCCGAGTGGTTAATAATGCACGTAAGTATGATGATATTGGGCTATGCAGCCCTTTTATGTGGATCATTATTATCAGTAGCACTTCTAGTCATTGCAGTTAGAAAAAACAGAAAGTTTTTTTTTACAAGTAATCATTTATTAAATTTAAATGGTTCATTTTTCTTTGGTGAAATCGAATACATGAATGAAAGAATAAATGTTTTACAAAATACTTCTTTTTTTTCTCCGAAGAATTATTACAGGTCGCAATTTATTCAACAATTGGATTATTGGAGTTATCGGGTTATTAGTCTAGGATTTATCTTTTTAACCATAGGGATACTTTCTGGAGCAGTATGGGCTAACGAAGCATGGGGATCATATTGGAGTTGGGACCCAAAGGAAACTTGGGCATTTATTACTTGGATCGTATTCGCGATTTATTTACATATTCGAACCAATATAAAATGGAAGGGTATAAATTCCGCAATTGTGGCGTCTATTGGCTTTCTTATAATTTGGATATGCTATTTTGGGGTCAATCTATTAGGAATAGGGCTACATAGTTATGGTTCATTTACATTAACATCTAATTGAATTCAAAAGGATTCAAAAAAGACTCTTACGAATACGAATAGAAAAGTGTACAGTGCATATGAGATAAAAAAAACTTTGTGTGAACTGATGAGAACCCTCTGAATCAAATATTGTAGTGATTCACAGGGTTCGCGCCGATTCAAATTCATTTTTTTACTTAACTTAAGAGAAGAAGAAAAAGCCTTCTTTTTTTCATTGTACAACGAAGGATTAAAAAAAAATCCTATGATTTTTTTTATTCATCAAAACTATCTATAAAAAGAATTAGATAGAATAACTTCGACCTTGTCAACTGATAGTGAAAGAACAAAATCGGGGTACATACCAATACCTAGTATGGGTAAAAAGATAGAGATTGAAAGAAATAACTCTCGCGGTCCAGAATCAAAAAAATAAGAGTTTGGAGCATTAAATATCTTGTATCCATAGAACATCTGGCGTGACATAGATAATGAATAAATAGGAGTTAATATCATTCCAATTGCCATTACAAAAGAAATTAGTATTTTTGGCATTAAAAGGTATTTTTGACTGGTAATTAGTCCAAAAAATACTATTAATTCGGCAACAAAACCACTCATACCTGGTAATGCAAGGGAGGCCATCGAAAAGCTACTGAACATCGTGAATATTTTTGGCATTGGGATAGCTATTCCACCCATTTCGTCAAGATAAACAAGACGTATTCTATCATAAGTCGTTCCTGCCAAGAAAAAAAGTGCAGCACCAATAAATCCATGAGAGATTATTTGTAAAAGGGCTCCATTGAGCCCTGTATCGGTGATAGAACCAATTCCTATAATTATGAAACCCATATGAGATACAGAGGAATAGGCTATTCTTTTTTTTAAATTCCGTTGACCGAGAGATGTTGAAGCTGCATAAATTATTTGCATTGCGCCTACTATCATCAACCAAGGAGAAAATATAGAATGAGCATGGGGTAATAATTCCATATTGATCCGAACTAATCCATACGCTCCCATTTTTAATAAGATTCCGGCTAGAAGCATACAAGTACTATAATGCGCTTCTCCATGGGTATCTGGTAACCATGTATGTAGGGGTATAATCGGCAATTTGACAGCAAAAGCAATAAAAAATCCAATATAAAATATTATTTCCAAGGCCACAGGATAGGACTGATTGGCTAATATTTCTAAATTTAATGTTGGTTCATTAGAACCATATAAACCGATACCCAGAACTCCCATTAAAAGAAAAACAGAACCCCCCGCCGTGTACAAAATAAATTTGGTAGCTGAGTACAGACGTTTTTTTCCTCCCCACATTGATAGAAGTAGATAAACGGGAATTAATTCTAACTCCCACATGAGGAAAAAAAGTAAAAGGTCCCGACAAGAAAATAATCCTATTTGACCACTGTACATTGCTAACATCAAGAAATGAAATAGTCGAGAATCCCGAGTAACTGGCCGAGCCGCTAAAGTAGCTAAAGTAGTGATGAATCCCGTCAGTAAAATGGGTCCTATAGAAAGGCCATCTATTCCTAATCTCCAATGGAAATCAAAAAAATCGATCCATTTAGAATCCTCCACTAGTTGGATTAATGGATCGCCCGATTGGAAATGATAACAGAATGCATAAGTCGTTAGAAGAAGTTCTAAAATACATATACATATAGTATACCAACGAATTACCCTATTTCCTCTATGTGGAAGAAATAAAATTAAGGAACCCGCAGATATTGGAAAAATGACAATTATTGTTAACCAAGGAAAATTATTCGTGGTAAAGACAAGATACACTTGGGCCAGAAAAACCCGTGCTCAAAATATTTTGAGCACGGGTTTTGTCGGTAAAAAAAATCAAATGGATTCAAGTAGAGTTTTCTGGAACGTATCAATAAGCTAGACCCATACTGCGAGTTGTTTCATGCCATAAATAAACTCGAACACTCAAGAAATCCGTTGGACAGGCGGATTCACATCTCTTACAACCAACACAGTCCTCGGTCCTTGGGGCAGAAGCAATTTGTTTAGCTTTACATCCGTCCCAAGGTATCATTTCTAATACATCGGTGGGACACGCTCGGACACATTGAGTACATCCTATACATGTATCATAAATCTTTACTGAATGTGACATTGGATCTATACATTTTTTTCGTCATAAAATTTCGATCTAGTAAACTTATAAATGAATCATATATTTAGATACCAGACGAATCAATGAGTGATCAGAATCAATCTACTTGTGGATTGGTTTATGAGAGAGGGCCAAAATACTTTGATTTCTTATGTTTTTGCAACCACGATCCTACCTTACACGTAGCAAACCTGCTAATTCGAATTAATTTCAGAATAATTTCTGAATATTTGAATTTCTATTTATATAATTAATACTATTTATCCAACAAATTGGATTGGTTAATACGAGTTGATTTTCTGTTACGATAAATTGATGAAACAATAGCCGGTCCAATAGCTGCTTCAGCGGCTGCAATAGCTATAACAAAAATGGAGAAAATATCTCCTCTTAATTGACGATTATCAAAAAAACCAGAAAATGTTACAAAATTTATATTAACTGAATTTAATATAAGTTCAAGACACATAAGGGCTCTAACCATATTTCGACTTGTGATCAATCCGTAGATACCGATGGAAAATAAATAGGCACTCAAAACAAGTACATGTTCGAGCATCATTAACCAACTCCTTATCAATCTCGATTCATTTCAATATGAAAAATAATTCAAGCGATTCAATTCTAACAAAAGGGAATATATTGGTAATAGATCTACCTAAAGCTAAAGCATTTCTATTTTAGACAGGAATTCAAATTAAAGGATTATAACATTCATTTCCGTTGATTTTATTTGAATGGAATTCCTAGTTTTAAAGATTTATTATTGACGAGCTATAGCAATTGCACCTATTAAAGCGACTAAAAGAATTATTGAAATGAGTTCAAATGGAAGAAAAAAATCTGTTGATAAATGAATTCCAATTTGTTGGCTATTACTTATCAAATCTTGCTCTATAATCTGGTTTGATTTTGTAGTCCAAATAATCCCGTACCATGACGTATCTGGAATAGTAGTAATTAGTGAAATAAAAAGACTTGTACAAACTATTGAAGTAACTCCATCCCCAACGGTCCAAAGATGAAAATCTTTGTAATATTCTGAACCATTCATGAACATCACAGCAAAAATGATTAAAATATTTATAGCTCCCACATAAATAAGGAGCTGCGCAGCAGCTACAAAATACGAGTTCGATAGAATATAGAATAAGGATATACAAAAAAGAACCAATCCCAACGAAAAGGCCGAATAAATTGGATTGGGAAGTAATACTACTCCTAGACTTCCTAATATAAGACTCGATCCCAGAAAGACTAAAAGAAAATCATGTATTGGTCCAGGTAAACCCATTTTATTTTATAGAAAAAAATAGATAAATCGAAATATTTCATGACTTTGTTGACCTGACCAGGAAAAAAGAAGTTATCTTTGAGGATACTTCTTAATTGAATTAAATTGGAATGGGTGTGATGTGGATTGATGTAGATACAGTTATTGGACTACTCTTATTCTTTATCCGAAAGAGGAGTTTGAAACTCTCTATTTTGAAATCATTAGTTGAATAGAAATCGATTTTCAATCCAAATTAAGTCACGATTCTCGCCAACCAACCTATTGACCAAGCAAAAAACCTCATTCTTTTGGATCCAAAAACGATGGAATGGTTTTTGAATCAAGGATTTTTTACATTTTTTATTTGAGGTGAATTCGAAATTGTTCGAATTGTGTAATCGTCAATTATTGACACCGGTAACCGACCTAAAGCAATTTGATTATAATTCAATTCGTGACGATTATAAGTAGAAAGTTCATATTCTTCAGTCATTGATAAACAATTTGTTGGACAATACTCAACGCAATTACCACAAAATATACAGATTCCAAAATCAATACTGTAATTAAGTAATCGTTTCTTTCGAATATCCGTTTCCAATTTCCAATCAACAACGGGTAAATCTATAGGACATACACGAACACATACTTCACAAGCAATGCATTTATCAAATTCAAAGTGGATTCGTCCTCGGAAACGTTCCGATGTGATCAATTTTTCGTAGGGGTATTGAATAGTTACAGGTAAACGATTCACATGGGACAAGGTAATCATGAAACCTTGACCAATGTACCTTGCAGCTCGTATTGTTTGTTGACCATAATTCATGAACTCAGTTACCATAGGAAACATATCGTAAATATCTATAAATAATTTTATACTTGTTTCTTTCTCTTGTTTGAGACAAGTTGTGAATATAGAATATTCTATTCCTTTACAGTGAAAGAAGTTGGAATGAAGTTGTTAATAATAGATTACCTAGAGAAATAGGTAAAAGAAATTTCCATCCAAGACTTAATAGTTGGTCCATTCTCAGTCTCGGTAAAGTCCATCTTGTTGCAATAGAAATGAACAAGAACAAATAAGTTTTAGCTAATGTAATAAAGATACCGATTATTGTTCCAAAAACTTTACCTCTTTCAAAAAGCTCAGGAACGAATATGTACGGAATAGAAAGATTCCAACCCCCCAAGTAAAGAACTGTTACAAATAATGAAGAAACTAGTAGATTCAGATACGAAGCAACATAAAATAAACCAAATTTGATACCTGAATATTCGGTTTGATAACCTGCTACTAATTCCTCTTCTGCTTCTGGTAAATCAAAAGGTAATCTCTCACACTCGGCTAGAGAAGAAATTAGAAAAACGATAAACCCTATAGGTTGACGCCACAAATTCCACCCCCAAAAACCATATTTTGACTGCGCTTCAACTATATCAACTGTACTTGAACTGTTAGATAATCATAGTCGATGATAACATCACTGTTCCCATCGCTATTACAGAACCGTACATGAGATTTTCACCTCATACGGCTCCTCAGAGGTCGCAAATAAATCTAAGTACCTTTCGACATTATTTATCTTGATATGTTTATAGGATAGAGATTCAAACTCTTATCCTAAGGCCTCGAATTAGACCAATGGAATTCTGTCTGCTATTTATAAGAAATATATATTTCTTATAAATAAAAGTGCTTCTGAATTGATCTCATCTTTTAAGAATTTTCATTTTTCTTTGTTGAAATAACTTTATCCTTGAATAAAAAAAGAGTTTTTTGGAGGAATATCACATAGCTATTTCAACCTATCATTTTCCATTACGAAAAAGAATTAGACATTGCATTAGTTCATGCATCATGACAAGAATTCTATCTCTCTAAATAAAATAGGTATATAGGAAAGAAAGAATAAAAAAAGAGATCTTTTTTGCAATTCTATTCTTTCGAGTTTATTTCGTTCCTATTCT
Source organism: Fraxinus americana (assembly GCA_035079005.1). Lineage (NCBI taxonomy): Eukaryota > Viridiplantae > Streptophyta > Magnoliopsida > Lamiales > Oleaceae > Fraxinus > Fraxinus americana. Next base: position 43,698 of record JAVHZT010000212.1, on the reverse strand, counting down.
CCTTTCTCAGAAAAGGGGGACATTACCAAAGTAAAAGATTACTTCGTTCTTGATAGTTATTTACTTAATCAGTGGATAAGAACATACTCTGGATCGAAATCATGGGGAGTACTTCTTAATCGTTTCTACCAACTTAAAGCCCCAATTTGAATTCCTTTTAGGTACATCCTGTTGGATAATTTACAGAATCTCCATTACTAATCCTTTTCGTATCTTGGTCTTCCTAACCATCCACTCATTTTTATTAACCTTCCATTATGGTAATACATCTATGTTAATAGATAGTAAAAACTCCATACAGTTGATCTTTTGAACCCGCTTCAAGCCATGATGCCTAATCAACCAATCTTGGGGTAAACAGTCTCGACTGCTTTGCTTATATTTACTTTCATTTCATTCTTGTACATAGGAAATGAGATTCAATCCCTTTAACTGCAAATTCAAAAGCCGTTTTATTTCACTCATATAACTATCTGGTTTAGTTCATCAACCCGAATGCTGAATAAAAAAATAAAATATATATATTCAACTCATTTCATTTTCTTACTAGAAAGAAAAGAAATAGGGGAAATTTTATGTCTCACCGAATCACACGTAGAGAGATTGATAATACACATAGAGTTAATGGTATTTCATAACTAATTGATTGAGCAGCAGCTCTTAAACCACCTAAAAAGGAATATTTATTATTTGATCCATATCCCGACATAAGAAGCCCAACGGGAGCAAGACTTGAAACAGCGATCCATAAAAAAACACCAATACTAAGATCGGCTAGAATAAGGCGATAACCAAAAGGAATTACTGAATAACTTAGTAAAATGGATATGACTGCTATGGATGGTCCGATACTGAATAAACGAGTATCCCCTCTAGATGGAAAAAGATTCTCTTTGAAAAGTAGTTTTACGCCATCTGCTAGAGCTTGAAGAATTCCCAAGGGGCCGGCGTATTCAGGTCCAATACGTTGTTGTATCCCTGCAGATATTTCTCTTTCTAACCAAACAATTACTAGTACACCTAGTGTGATTCCTAATACAAGAGTCAAAATAGGGACAAGCACCCATATGATCCCATAGACTTCTTTTAAGAATTCCAATCTGGAAAACGAATGGATGGCTTGTAGTTCTGTTGTATTATCAATTATCATTTCAACGATCAACTTCTCCCATAATGATATCTATACTACCTAGTATCGTCATAATATCAGCCAATTTCATTCTTTTAACTAACTGAGGCAGAATTTGCAAGTTGATAAAACCCGGTGGGCGAATTTTCCATCTCCAAGGAAAAACACTCTGATCTCCTATCAGAAAAATTCCCAATTCTCCTTTTGGTGCTTCGACTCTTACATAAAGTTCTTGTTTGGACAATTCAAAAGTTGGAGAAGGTTTTTTACTAATAAATCGATATTCAAAATCATTCCATTCAGTATCTTTTACTCTATCAAAGCGTCGGATTTCTAAATTCTCAAAGGGCCCCCCTGGAATTCCTTCCAGAGCCTGTTGGATAATTTTTATGGATTCTGTCATTTCACTGATTCGTACTAAATAACGAGCTAATGAATCCCCTTCTTTTTGCCATTGAACCTCCCAATCAAATTCTTCGTAACACTCATAATGATCAACTTTACGAAGGTCCCATTGTATTCCGGAAGCTCGTAGCATTGGTCCTGATAAACCCCAATTTAGTGCTTCTTCTCCTCCAATAATGCCTACGCCCTCAACTCGTTCTAAAAAAATAGGATTCCGTGTAATAAGCTTTTGATATTCAGCAACCCCTGTTAAAAAATAATCGCAAAAATCCAAACATTTATCTATCCATCCATGAGGTAGATCAGCAGCTATTCCTCCGATACGAAAATAATTATGCATCATTCGCATACCGGTGGCAGCTTCGAATAGGTCATATATCAATTCTCGTTCTCGAAAAATATAGAAGAAAGGGGTCTGTGCCCCAATATCTGCCATAAAAGGGCCAAGCCATAACAAATGGGAAGCTATACGACTCAACTCCAACATAATGGCTCTGATATAGCTAGCCCTTTTAGGTACTTGAATATTGCCTAGTTGTTCGGGTCCATTTACGGTTATTGCTTCGGTGAACATAGTAGCTAAATAATCCCAACGTGTTACATAAGGCAAATATTGTATAATTGTTCGGTTTTCCGCAATTTTCTCCATTCCTCTGTGTAAATAACCCAATATTGGTTCACAGTCAATAACATCTTCACCATCGAGAGTAACGATAAGTCGAAGAACACCATGCATTGATGGGTGGTGAGGACCCATATTGACTATCATGAGGTCTTTTCTTGTAGTTGGTGCAATCATAAGTTTTTTACCGAGTCATTCTTCCATGAATTGCTGAAAGTAAAAAGAAGTTCATCAAAATTGAAACGAATAAGTTCAAATGATATCACTCTTTAAATTAACGAGTTTTTGTCTCTCGAATATCCAACCGATCAATTAATTCTTTATAACGGACTCTATTTTTTTTTGACAAATAAGCCAGTAGTCGTTGACGTTTTCCCAAAATTTTTCGCAAACCTCTCTGAGATGAATAGTCTTTTTTGTGCAATTCCAAATGTGAAGTAAGTCTCCTTATCTTAGTGGTGAAACTGAATACTTGAAATTCAACAGACCCTCTGTTTTCTTCATTTTCTTTTTGAGAAATAACCGAAATTAATGAATTTCTTACCATAAAAAAATGCCTCCTCTCCCTTTTTACAGATATGGATTTTACCGATCAGTAATAATAATGTCATTCATTTGAATTTGGTATATACAATAATCTAATCCAAATTTATTTATGAACTCCTAATTTTATCAATTCAAATGAATCAATCCAATTGAAAATTAGATTTAGATAGGGAGAGAAAAGGATTGGCACATTTTCGTATTCACAAAAGCGAAGAATTTAGACCTAAAATGAAGAAGGTTCTGTTGATTCATTTCTAGATCGAATTGATACATTATTCATTTAGTATTGGATATTTAGAATGAAATGTAAGACAGGACGTGTGATGTGTGTATTTATTTGCTTTCATATATCCTATATAGTAGAGGATATATAGGAAAAATGTACTATCAACGAATTTTCAATCGTTGATATAAATGTATCCTTAACATACTGAAACGACTGCCATTATTGGTATCAAACCAATAGCGATTCATACAAGCTAAATCTTCTAATCGATAATTAGGCCAAAGAAAGAACTTAAATTTCATTAATTGATTTGTCTCTCTATCAAGGTGATTACTGTCACCTAGAACTTGGCTGCTATTCTTTTCGTTGCAAAATACAGGATTTCTATCTACATCATTCCTATTCTTTGAATTGAAACAAATTAGAATTCTTAATTTTCTACGACGCCTAAACGAGAAAATATTTTCAGGAACAAGCAAATCCAAATGATTTTTGTCTCTATTTTTTGTTATTCTTTCATGTGGTGGAATAGATTCATCAAAATTCTTCTTAGCAACATATCTTTGCTCTCGGTATCTTTGATTAGTTTGGTGCTTACTCTTATGAACCAACGAAATACCGATGGTTTGATACATAATAAACTGTCCGTCGTTTTTTACAGACATACGAATGGGTTCGATAATCAATATTCCCCTTTTCATCAATTCTGGAAGAGTTAAATTCTTCTGAATCAGCATTATATCCAAACTCATTTCTCCCCTTTGAATCGAGGATATAGAAATTTTTCTTGGATCTATTAGTCTAAGCAGGAAACAATATACCTTAATATTATTGATCATTCTTTGATTCAAAGTATCGTCCCATCTCAATTGAAAAAGCAAATAACGTTTCAGGAACAAATCTAGTTCTGCTTCCGTGTTACTTTTGTATTGTTTTTTCTTTTTACCTTTTTTCATGTCCGATCTCGCATAATCTTCTTCAATATCTTTTTGTTGGTTTGAAAGAACGGATCCAAGATTCCCTTTACTTGTGGTTTTTTTCTTCTTGATTTCGATTCTTTATTTTTTGATTCGATGGTATCAAAAAGCTTCCCTTTTGCTTTTCATTAATCTTTTGATTTTCATTACTATTTGCATTTCTATTCAAATTTAAAAGAAGTAATTTGCTTGGTATAAACCAAGGTTTCGTTTTATATGTATTATAAAGTAACAAAAATTCTGGGAAGAACCAAAGTTCCAGATTCAATATGGGACGCTTTAGTATTTTTTCATTCATCCCCATCCAATCAAAAAATACTTTTGAGGAGTTTGGTAGATTCATTTCTGGAATCATAAGATCCAAAATATTTTTTTTATCAATTATTTGATAATTATTAGTAACAATATGAGTATTTTGATTACTATTGGCATCGATCGTGATCCAGGCCTCAATATCGACTTTTTGTCTAAGATCAAAATGGAGAATTTTCCAATCAAAATATTTCCTATCGGGAGTTTTTTCCATATATAGAATATCGCCCTTTCCTAGATAATTATTCATAGGGATACTCCTCAGTATATCAAAAAAAGTGTCTTTATATGTGTTGTAATTATAAGAAATCTCTTGATTCTTATTTCCTTCAAACGGCGATCTAGAAATAAATGAGTCCTTTTTATTTTCAGAATTAATAGATTTATATGATAAAAGATCATATTTATAGTATTTTTGAAAATTATCTTTTTGATTCGATAATGAATAGACTTCAAAAATATTTTGTTTTTTGTAATCAATTAATTGGTCTTTTTCATATGAATTCCATTTGCTGAAATTTTTCCTTTTAACCATACGACGTTGATAAACTCTATTCCGCCATTGTTGTGGTATTAATCTAGACCATCTGATCTGAGAAAAATCGTATTGATAATGCCCTCTTAACCAGTTTTTCCATTGATTCATTTCAGAACTCGGAAGTCTGTTATCCCTTAATTTAGAATGAATTATTCCTTGTGTTTCAAAAGAATCCTTTAGTTCAGGCTTAAGAAAAAAGGGATTCCTTGATATTGAAGAACTGATTTTAATTTATACAAGTTAATAACTTGGGTTTGTGATAATTTGTAAAATACATATGCTTGTGACAAGTACGATAAGTCATAAAAAATATGTGAATTTGTCTTACTATTACTAATATTATAAAGTGACTTTTTTATAGTCGAAATAAACTCAATTGGATTTTGATTTTTTTTATTAATTATTTCTTGACTTGTTTCATTATTGTAAATGGATTTATTCATAATTTTTTTTGTTGATTCAAGAAATAATTTTCTCTTCATTCTGGGAATATTAATGATAGATAAAAATATATTTGTGTAGATTCTTTCAATGAAAAATTGAAAAAAAAAAGGTAATTTACAGATTAATCGAGCATTTCTTCTTTTTAATATTTGCCATTTTTCTAATCTTTTAGCATTATAACTTGTTTTGTTAAGACTAATATTTATTTCTGGAGTTACTTTTTTTCTCTTTTGTAATTCTTTCTATTTGATTTCTAATTGTATTTGTTCTATCAGTCAGATCTTTCATTTTTTTTTCTGTCAATGAAGAATTTGTCCAACCTGGAGATGCAATTTGACTAAATGATTCATGAATCATCTGATTGCTGATTATGGGATTTCTTTCTTTTTTAGTTTCACTCGATTCATATACTTCTACTTCTCTTGATCGAAATAAGAGAATTCGATTTACTTTTAAGAGTTCTTTTCTTATTTTTTTAAAAAAAACGACACTTTTGATAACCCATTTTTTTGTTTCTTTTGAAACTTTTCGAAGTAATTTTATTTTTCCTTTCCAAATTTTTAGAAGTAGAAAATATTTCTTTTGAAATTTTCCAATTTTTCTTTCGAGTTCCGTAAAAATGGGTTCAAAAAAAGAGGGTCGTTTTCGGGGAGAACCAAAAGGAAGTTCGGTTTCCATTCCCCAAACTGTTAAAAAACAAAAATCATCTTTTTCTTTTTTCTTTTTCATTATTAGATCTTTATGAGAGAATCGGAGTTTAGATCTGTGCCAAGGTTTCAGACAGAAAGGAAATAAGATTTTTATCTGAATACCATCTGTCAACCAATTTTGTGGAAATTCTGTTTCGGACAATTGAACACCATTATAGGTACATTTAACATGCATTTCCCTATTCCATTCCTCTAAATCCTCATACCATTCAGGAAGTTGCAATAGTGACATACGTCCAATATTTTTCGCTATTATCAATGAAGGTAATAGAATATATTTTCTAAAAAT
>JAVHZT010000212.1:5000-7500 GCA_035079005.1 Fraxinus americana | reverse complement strand
ATGAAAGTTTCTTTTTTTGGACAAAAAATATTCCTTTTTTTTTTTCTTCATCCTTTGCATTGGAAGAATAGACTAAAAAATTGATATGATTCAACCTCAGACCCATTTAAATGTAGCAGATAACAGCGGGGCTCGAGAATTGATGTGTATTCGAATCATAGGAGCTAGCAATCGTCGATATGCTCATATTGGTGACATTATTGTTGCTGTGATCAAAGAAGCAGTACCAAATATGCCCCTAGAAAAATCAGAAGTAGTCAGAGCTGTAATTGTTCGTACCTGTAAAGAATTTAAACGTGACAGCGGTATGATAATACGATATGATGACAATGCTGCAGTTGTGATTGATCAAGAAGGAAATCCAAAAGGAACTAGAATTTTTGGTGCGATCCCCGGGAATTGAGACAATTCCATTTTACTAAAATAGTTTCATTAGCTCCCGAGCTATTATAAAATGAGATCACTGATATGTTTATAGTGGGTATTTGAAAGAAATAGATTAAGAACTAGATTAATTAGTAGATTGTGTCTCACGCATATACCTTTAATAATTCATATTCATAAAACAAATAAGTAAAAAAAAAAAAAAAAGAAAAACATGTTGATTATATCAAATTTTGGGGCACCCATAATTTTAGTTCACCATGGGTAGGGACACTATTGCTGAGATAATAACCTCTATACGAAATGCTGATATGGATAGAAAAAGAGTGGTTCGCATCGCATCTACTAATATTACCGAAAATATTGTTAAAATACTTTTCCGAGAAGGTTTTATTGAAAACGTTAGAAAACATCGAGAAAAAAACAAATCTTTTTTGGTTTTAAACCTGCGGCATAGAAGGAATAGGAAAAGACCCTATAGAAATTTTTTAAATTTAAAACGGATCAGTCGACCCGGTCTACGAATCTATTCGAACTCTCAACGAATTCCTAGAATTTTAGGTGGGATGGGGATTGTAATTCTTTCTACTTCTCGAGGTATAATGACAGACCGAGAGGCTCGACTCGAAGGAATCGGCGGAGAAATTTTGTGTTATATATGGTAATCCTTTTAATATCCAAATTGGATCCGAAACTTCTTCCTATTTCTAAAAAAAGAAAAGGGACGAGTTGTCTAATAGCGTTCCTCCTCCATTAGTTGATACTTCAAGGAGGCTTTACCTGGAATGAAAGAACAAAAATGGATTCATGAAGGTTTAATTACTGAATCGCTTCCCAATGGTATGTTCCGGATTCGGTTAGATAATGAAGATCTGATTCTGGGTTATGTTTCAGGAAAGATCCGGCGTAGTTTTATACGGATACTGCCAGGAGATAGAGTCAAAATTGAAGTAAGTCGTTATGATTCAACCAGAGGACGTATAATTTATCGACTCCGCAACAAGGATTGGAAGGATTAGGTGGTTTTTATTCAATATGATTCGAGATGAAAAATTTCAAGAAACTTATTTTCTTCCAAGAAGTAGATTCAGAATTAAGATAAGGAATGACAAATATGAAAATAAGAGCTTCTGTTCGTAAAATTTGTGAAAAATGTCGCCTAATCCGTAGGCGGGGGCGCATTATAGTAATTTGTTCCAACCCGAGACATAAACAAAGACAAGGATAATCAGACTCACTAAAGGACTCGATGTCCAAATAAGGAATCTGTTTTGACATGAAATGGATATATCCATATATCTCTGACTCATATTTATGAGATGATAAAATATGGCAAAAGCTATACCGAGAATTGGTTCACGTAGAAATGGACGTATTGGTTCACGTAAGAGTGCACGTAGAATACCAAAGGGGGTTATTCATGTTCAAGCAAGTTTCAATAATACCATTGTCACGGTTACAGATGTACGGGGTCGGGTGGTTTCTTGGTCCTCAGCGGGTACTTGTGGATTCAAGGGTACGAGAAGAGGGACACCCTTTGCCGCTCAAACTGCAGCAGCAAATGCTATTCGTACAGTAGTAGATCAAGGTATGCAACGAGCAGAAGTCATGATAAAAGGTCCCGGTCTCGGAAGAGACGCAGCATTACGAGCTATTCGTAGAAGTGGTATACTATTAACTTTCGTACGGGATGTAACCCCTATGCCACATAATGGTTGCAGACCCCCGAAAAAAAGACGTGTGTAGAAATGAACATTGAAAAAATTTCAAGAGAAACAAGAGAAATAAATGATTCAATCAAATAAAATAATATTACTATGGTTCGAGAGAAAGTAACAGTATCTACTCGGACACTACAGTGGAAGTGTGTTGAATCAAGAGAAGACAGTAAACGTCTTTATTATGGACGCTTTATTCTGTCTCCACTTATGAAAGGTCAAGCCGACACAATAGGCATTGCGATGCGAAGAGCTTTACTTGGAGAAATAGAAGGAACATGTATCACACGTGTAAAATCTGAGAACGTCCCACATGAATATTCTACCATAGCGGGTATTCAAGAATCGGTCCATGAAATTTTAATGAATTTAAAAGAAATTGTATTGAGAAGTAATCT